>PVJS01045809.1:0-16079 GCA_004027185.1 Glis glis | reverse complement strand
CTGCTCATCAAAGGAAACCATCAAGAGCCTAAAGAAAAAGCCTACAGAATGGGAGAAGATATTTGCAAGCTATCCCTCTGACAGAGGTCTAATATCTAGGGTATACAAAGAACTTAAAAGGCTCTACACTAAGAAAACAAATAATCCGATCAAGAAGTGGGCAGCTGAAATGAATAGACACTTCACGAAAGAAGAGATATAAATGGCCAATAGATACATGAAAAAATGTTCAACATCATTAGCAATCAGGGAGATGCAAATCAAAACTACTCTAAGATTTCATCTGACCCCAATAAGAATGGCAATCATTAAGAAGTCAGACAACAACAAATGTTGGCGAGGATGTGGGGAAACTGGGTCTCTTCTACACTGTTGGTGGGATTGCAAGCTAGTTCAACCACTCTGGAGGTCAGTGTGGAGATTCCTCAGAAAACTGGGAATGGACCACCATATGACCCGGCTATACCACTACTGGGTATCAAACCAAAGGGATTGAAACCAGAAAACTACAGTAATATTTGCATACCCATATTCATAGCTGCACAATTCACAGTGGCCAAATCATGGAATCAACCTAGGTGTCCATCAACAGATGAGTGGATTACAAAATTGTGGGAAATACACACAATGGAATTCTACTCAGCCATAAAGAAGAACAAAATAACACCATTTGCAAAAAAGTGGAAGGATCTGGAGAACATTTTGTTAAGCGACATCAGTCAATCACAAAAAAAGAAGGGACATATGTTTTCATTAATATGCGCAACCTAAGGAGTAGTAGGGTCACACAAGGGACTCTGGTTGGTAATGGAGAACCCTCAGCGGAACAAGGGAAGTGGTACAAGGGAAGGGGGAGGGCAAGAAAGAAGTGAATTAATGGAATTACTATCATAAATAACATGTACATGTGAAAATATACCAACATCATTCTTGGTACTTCATACGGGTAGGGGGATGCGGGGGGGCATCAAGAGATGTGTGCATATATGTTAACATCAAATAGATATTCATTGCAATGTAAGACTCCAATGCACCAATAAAAGCACGTTAAAAAAATAAAAAAATAAAGAAAAATATCATTCAAAAAAAGAAGTAAAATGACAATGCACCAGTTGAAAATGGATTTATTTATTTTATATACTTTTATTGGTGCATTATAATCTCACATCATAATGTAAATCATGTTGACAGTGACATACATGCACACAGCACTTGGTGGGACCCCCTGGCTCCCTCCCCATCCCCTCTTCTCCGTACAGGGTACTGAAATTGACATTGGTATTTTCATATATGTACACAGCAGACTATATTTTGTCTAGAAAAAAAGTTTTATCAAGTTTACCTCTAAAATATAACAACTCCTGTACATTAACCAGTTTTCCTTTATTATAAAAAATCAAGGCAATCAACTTATAAATGTAAAAGGTTTATTTTGTCTCATGGTTATAGAAATTCTACTTCCTGATCAGTTGGCCCTATTACTTTTAGGCCAGTGGCAACCCAGCACATCAAGGCAGAGGTATAGGGTAGAGAAAAACCACTTTCCCTATGATCTTGTAACAAAAGGGAGCAAAGAGGAGGCTCTTGTCTCACGATCCCCTCAGAAAGCCCATCAGGATGAACCTAAGGACTTCCCAATAGGTACCACCTTCTAAAGGCCCTACTGCCATCTAATAGCACCACTCTGCGGGCCACACAGACCTTTGCAGGACATTTGAAATCCAACCCATAGTGACCTGCAAAGGTCACAGACATGACGGCTCCTGGGCATGAGGACAAAGGAGGGTTTCATAAGTTTCTGGAAATAAAATCACATTTAACTTGAAAATGCTGGCATGATTTTCCTTTGATCCAAGGCTTAGTTTTTATATATTTCTCTTTTTATTGTCCCTAGACAACAACTTGCTGTTGAAAACTCCCTGGAATCAACTCTCTGTTGAAAAAATTTCCTTACGTGTGAGTAAGAGATTGGGAAAGACATCCCGACGCTTGCCATTTTTTTGTTATCCATCCCCTCAGCTCATTAAGAGAAAAATGAATACTGCAACTTTCAGGAGTTGAAAACACTAGAAAGCACATTTACAATGAGCATTGAACCTTAATCTCTAAGTGAAAATTAAGACAAAATGCACAACTTCTTTAATTCCTGTGATGCCTTTGAACAATATGAAGCACAGTTTCCATCTGCAGGAAAATGGAGCAGAACAAGTAGATGCTTTCCTCTCCCCGTGACTTTGACACTTGCCTTAAAGAAAACCTGCTGAAAATACCTTGTCATTTCAAACTAATTTAAACATTTCCAAAATGACAGTTCAATATGCCCCTATGTACTCAATAATCCATTGTGATTTTTCTAAGTATATTTAAGGCAAAAAAAACACCAGTTAAATAATCCAAAGACCATTTACTAAATGGATTCACCTGACTTATAAAAATTATAACCAGAATGTGGCTTGAACCCAAGAAGATACCTCAGGATAAGCAGGGTCTCTGAGGCAAACCTAGGCCACAGAAGATGTAGAAATTTAGAATATTGCAGCTGTGGTCAGCTTTTATTGAAATTACTCATAAGAATCCTGATGATAGCTTGGCGTCGTGGTGCACGCTTGTAATCCCAGTACTTGGGTGGCTGAGACCGGAGGATCCAGGTTTACAGCCAGCCTCAGCTACTTAGTGATGCCCTCCGCAACTTAGCAAAACCGTGTTTCAAAATAAAGAATAAAAAATAAGGTTGGGGGTGTAGCTCGGAGGTAGAATGCTCTTGGGTTCAACCCCAGTACCACAAAAGAAAAAGATTCCTGATGATATGTCAAGCACAGTGTACGTAATATTTATTCTATGTGGCCACCTCAATTAATCTATAAGGCATTACCATCAATATTTCTCAATGTGTGGAACAAAAATTAAAATGTTGACATCAGATATGTAAGTGCCATAGCAACACATTCATAATGTACTTATAATTCACTTTAAAGCTGAAAACATGAATCTACATTACATGCATGAGAAAGTTGACACCTAAGCGTATTATCATCGCTTGTCAAAAGACTAAGAAAAGTCAGGATTCATCTCTAAGCCTAGTTAATACCTCAATGTTTTCTCTCCTATGTGACAGTCTCAGGTATGAAAAACAGAAATCAAAATTCCTCACCTTTGCTATCAATTCACTAAAATATCACATGTGATCATACAAGGATTCACTGAAGTATCTGAATTTGGGAATTGAAAGAGATCATAATACAATCTGGTCCCCAATCTTGTAGCCTCCATTACTTAAAATAAATCCATGAGTAAATTCTTTTTATTATTAAAATTTACATCGTACTATCTTCAATATTTCTAGATACTTCTCAAAGAATGCTAATTATATATATATAGTGTGTGTTGTACTGGGGATTGAACCTAGGGACATTCTGCCTCTGAGCAACACCCCCAGCTCTCTTTTACTTTTTATCTTGGAACAGGGTCTCACTAAGTTGCAGAGGGCCTCCCTAAGTTGCTGAGGCTGGCTGTGAAGCTTTTAGCCTCCCAAGTACTAGGATTATAGGTGTATGCCACCACGCCCAGCTAATTGTATATTTAACTGAAATACACTGTGTTTTTCCTTCCACTAGCTGCCTTTGTTTCTGTCCTGAAGGCATGTTACATATAGTCCTGTAATAACACTTATTGCTTACTTCATTTAATTGGATCCTAACATAAAATTCTCCATCAGCATATTGAATCCTCAACATTCATCATTGTTACTAATACCAGACACCTAACTAATTGAATTGAATTAGTGCATGAATATCCACTATTAAGTTGTATTTTTTTAATATATTAAGTGCAAAGTTTTTTCATATTTTTATTGGTGTATAGTAATTATGTATCATAGTGAGGTTCAAACTGATACATGTAAAGTTGTATTTCATGCAATTCTTCTGTTAAAATAATAAGTGGGATGCTGAAACAGAAGGGATTGTAGGCTTGAATGCAGCCTCAGCAATTTAATGAGGTCCTCAGCAACTTAGTGAGACCCTGTTTTAAAATAAAAAATAAAATAGGGGCTGAAGTGTAATTCAGAGGTGGAATATCCCTGTGTTCAATGCCCATACCCCCAAAAAAGTTAATCATCAACCAAAATCTGAAGGTTTTGAGAAAATGGCTGTCATATAATTTGGGGAAACTTCTGCTAAAATAGTGCACAAAAGTTATAAAATGAGAAATCTGCATGTTCTCTCTAATCTCTGCACCCCAATCCAGCTCTCTCCCCAAAGCTGACAAAATTTACAAATGTTTTGTAACTAGCACAGCTTTCTTTGTCTTTGCCTTGAAGAAAAAAAGGCAGTCAGGTGCCAGAAATAATGAAATTAAAACATGAGTTTTAAAGATATAAACAGACTTGTTTTCAAAGTCTAACATAGTATCTATGCGGTCAAAACACAATTACCTAGACTATCTGAATTTCAGTTTCTCTACTTCTATAATAAGGAAAATGAAATTTATTTGAGGTATGTGAACGCATATTAGAAAAAATCAGTCCAATACGATGCATATATGCTATACTGTTCCAATAAGTGGTGGCTATAAGGTTAGTTACTGTTATGTGAAAAAAATAATGGTCTTTCATGTTGTGTTTAGGGTTTAATTGATTTTTATCTGAATGCTAATTTTGCATACCTTAGTTTTCAAATCCTACTGCCTAGTGTATGATAAAAAATGTATAGTTCTACAGGAAAATTTTCTTTTTTGGGGGGGGTACTAGGGAATGAACCCAGGGTCATTCTACCTCTAAGTTACACTCCCAGCCCTATTTTATTTTTTGTCTTGCAAAAGGGTCTCACTAGGTTGCTGAGAGTCTCACTACATTGCTGAGGCCATCCTGAACCTGCAATCCTTCTGTCTCAGCTTCCACAGTACTGGGATTATAGGCATGCACTACTATGCCAGATTAAAATTTTCTTTCTTTAACCATGTTATTGAGTTACATAAAACTCCAAGATAGAAAATAAGCCAAGAGTGTTCAAGTTTAGCACTTTTATTCAACAGAGTACTGGAGACCACAGCCAGAGAAATTAGGCAAGAGAAAAGAACTTTATTGAAGTGGTTTGGATAGACACCAGTTTTGGTAATTGGTATAGATTCATGAACTTTGGACTGGATAGGAATTGCAAAGCATTTTTTTTTTGTGGTAGTGGGGACTAAACCCAGGGACATGCTACCTCCAAGCTATCCCACCTCCAGCCCTTTTAATATTTTGTTTTGAAATAGGGTCCCTATTCAAAGGGACTGAGAGTCTCAGAGTCATGCTAAATTCGAGGCTGGCCTCGAATCTGTGATCCTCCTGTCTCAGCCTCCCAAGTACTAGGATTACAGGTATGGACCACTGGGCTGGGCGCAAAACAGTTTTTATAATGGTTGAGCCCCCCCCCCCTCGGTACAGCTTAAGTACAGTTGCACAGTCTGCACACTTAGAGGACCCCATATGTGGTTCAGTGATTTGAAATTACTAATCATTTTTAATTAATGACCCCACATTTTCATTTTTCACTGGGCTTATTGAGCTCATAGTCTATTAACATTAACTATTTGCATTCATTTCACTGTCATTATATACATTATAATTTAAGCACTTTGAATGAATTTCCATATCTGCTTTAACTTTCTCTTCCTTTTAGAAAAGGCAATAACTCTGAACTTGGATAGTTGAGAATGGTTGTGGTCTAGTTCGGGGCTTTTTGTGCATATCTCATGTTTGTTCTCTGTTGTTTGCCTTGAAGATTTTGATTTTGTCTAAGTCTTTTATAACTGAGTGTCATGCAGTGCTGCTGCCCTTTTTCAAAGTCAACATTTTAAGTCCTGAGTCATTATGTTTTGATTTCTTTGAAAGTCTAGTCTTCTCTTTGAAATGCTGGGCACAATCTTTGCCCTGGTGAGCAATATCTGTTTTTGTGTTCTCATTGCCAACTATTATCTAAAATATCATTTCTTCCTGCAAAGTGATGGGAACATAGTTTTTAAAACTTTTTCCATGTGTGGAAAAAGAAATGGCTACTTGAAATGCAACTAAGCTAGGTGCCGTGGTGTATTCCTGTAATTCCTGTACTTAGGAGGCTGAGACAAAAGGCTCACAGGTTTGAGGCCAGCCAGTGAGACCCTGCTTCAGGATAAAGAATAAGAAAGGGTGCAGGTAAGAGGTAGATCTCCTCTCCTCAGGTTCATCCCTAGTACCACAAAAAATGCATACAGTTTATTGAATAGAAAATACAGACAATATGGTAAGCATCTTAAAATACACAAAAATCCCGTCTCACAGCAGATACCACTGAGATGTGGCTTAGCCATCCATTGCTGGCCAGGCCATTCCCTGGCCAGGCCAGGGAAATATTATTTTTTGAAATCCACAATGCATTTAATTTTTTATACTTTTATGGGTGCATTACAGTCTCAATCATATCATAGGTCATAGTGATAGTGACATACATGCACACAGCACTTGGTGAGTTTTCCCTCTGACTCCTCCCCAATCCCTCTCCTTCCCCATAGAAGATATTGAAATTGGCAGTGGTATTCTCACATATGTACATAATGTCAGTGGAAGTGTTTCCTTCATTAATTCTCCCTCTTCCCACTACCTCCACAAAACCACCTCCCTTGCTCCACTGGAGTTTCTCCTCCATTATCTGAAGTCCCTCTAGTACCATGATTACTCCCTAGCTTCCACATAAGAAAGATTACATATGACCCTTAACTTTCTGTGACTGGCTAATCTCACATAACATCATGTTCTCCAGGTCCATCCATTTTCCTGCAAGTCACATAATTTTGTTCTGTATTGTTGAGTAGAATTCCATCATGTGTATATCCCATAATTTTTAATCCATTCATCTGTTGATGGACACCTGGGTTGGTTCCATAATTTGGTTATTATGAATTGTGCTGCTATAAACATGGATATGCATGTATTACTATAATATTCTGATTTCAGTCCTTATGAAAAATACCCAGTAGTGGTATAACTGGATCATATGATGAATCCATTTTCAGGTTTTTGAGGAATCTCTGTTCTGATCTCCAAAGTGCCTTCACCAATTTGCAATCTCACCAACAGTGTAGAAGCGTTCCTATTTCCCCACATCCTCACCAGTCTTTATTGTTTAACTTCTTGATGATTGCCATTCTAACTGGGGTTAGATGAAATCTCAGTGTAGTTTTAATTTGCATCTCCCTAATTGCTAATGAAATTGAACATTTTCACATTTTCTTTGATCAGGCAATAGCATTTCAACTTCCTTTTAGTGGAGAACTTTTCTCAGTTCTAATTTTTTTTTTTTGGTTCAGTGGTACTCCATCTACAGATAGGGGTGAGCAAGGGAGAAAGGAGATACAATTTGATCTAGTTCCAGATTGATTTAAATAGAATCAATCCCAGGTTCACAGCCACAGAAATTATCTTACTTATATTCCTTGACTCAAGTTATTCCAATCAAAGTCAACACTAATGTGTACAGAGTAGTTGTCATGAAGACAGTTGTTCTTTTCCTGTGCAATTCCTGGCAGTTAGAATGATGTAAGTTAAGATGATGTGGTCACTTTTATGCAGTCTAAAAATAAAGACACACAGTCCCGAGGTGTGGGAATGCCATTTTTGTATTCCTCTAGATCATGCTGCACTGAAATTTTCACATGTAATAAATAATACATATTTTTGTATACAATTTCTTTTTATTGTGTTCTACCACAATAAAACAAATGGTTTTAAAATAACTTGGTTAATGAATCCATGCATCATTATATGCATTACTCCTGTCCATATTTAATTCACATTACTTTCTATGTTTAGTTTTTCTCAGGTCTGAATGTTTGTTTTAACACTTTTGTTGTTGTTGTTGTTTACCAGAAGTTTTCTAGGGGTTTATTTTTTTATTCATTTATTGGTGCATTGTAATCATACATTTTGATGAGTTTTAGGATGGCAGAAGCATACATGCACACATTGCTCATTTAGCCCTGTCCCAGTTCCCACCCCATTCCTTCCCCCTTCCCTCCTTCTCTTGCTCAGCATAGTGATTGATAATTTTGTGTATGTACATCATGTGCATTAGGGTGCTTCCTTCTTCCCCCCTCCCATCTCCCTCAATTAGGTAGCCTTCTTTCTCATCTAAGGTTTTCTCCTTCTTTGTGTGGAGTCCCATCTAAGTCCCATTCTCCCTAGCTTCCACATATTAAGGGAACATCTTACTTTTCACTTGTGACTGACTAATCTCACTTAGCATAATGTTCTTCAATTTCAGCTGGGCGTGGTGGCGCACGCTTGTAATCCCAGTACTTTGGGAGGCGGAGACCAGAGGATCCGGGTTCCTGGCCAGCCTCAGCTTTCTCTCTCTCTCTCTCTCTCTCTCTCTCTCTCTTCTTGTCTCTCTCTCTCTATCTCCCTGTCTCTCTCTCTCTCTCCCTATCTTTCTTTCTCTCTCTACCTAGTGAGGCCCTCCGCAACTTCATGAGACCCAGTTTCAAAATAAAGTATAAAAAAAATAGGGCCGGGGATGTAGCACGGAGGTAGAACACCCCTGGGTTCAATCCCCGGTACCACAAAAAAAAAAAGTTCTTCAATTTCATCCATTTCCCTGCAAATGACATAATTTTGTTCTTCTTTATGGCTGCATAAAATTCCATTGTGTACATATGTTTTAACTTAATAGAATTAAGAAGATGGAAATTTTTGTAATTCCAAGAATATTATCTTCCACAATTTTATAATAATGATATTTTATTTTTTCTGTGTGTGTGTGTGTGTGTGTGTGTGTGTGTGTGAGTATGTGGTACTAGGATTGAACGCCAAGGCATTCTACCTCTGAGCTATACCTCCAGCCCTTTTTATTTTTTATTTTGTTGAGTGTGTGTGTGTGTGTGTGTGTGTGTGTGTGTGGTACTGGGGATGGAACCCAGGGCTTCATGCATGCTAGGCAAGCACTCTACCACTGTGCTACAGCCCCAAACCTTTATTTTTTATTTTGAAAAAGGATCTTCCTAAGTTGCTGAGGTTGGCCTTGAACCTGAGATTCCCCTGTCTCAATGTCCCAAGTATGGGGATTTCAGGTATGTACCACTGCACTGGGCCCTGCTGTATTCTCTTTTTAAAAGAAAATATTTTTCAAATTTTCACACTTCACATTGATAATGTTATCTAGGTACCATCTATTCTAATATTTCTTTAATTTTTCTATAAATTGGCTCAATTCTTAAAACTTATCTAGTTATATTCCTTTAGTATGTATTTAAAATGGACTAATAATTCGAAATGTTAAGTTTACTGTGTATATCGACACTGTGTTATATGGAGATATGAATATGACACCTTTGAAATAATACCAAATTGGAAGTGGTACATTTTTATGTAAAAATCAGATTCAATTTTGATGTGCAGAGTTTTCCATCAACAGTATAAGCTTCTGTGTTTGTATCCTTTGTGTGTTTGTGTTGTTAATTAATATTTAAAAGAAATACACAATAGTTTTTCAGTTCTTTAAGAGAGTCGTGAACAGTGCTAATCCTACAACAAATACCATGTTAGATGATTTTGGATTGTTTATATTCCCTGACTAAATTATAGAAATTTTCTTGGAATGTTTTTAGGAAATAATTTTAATTTTCCAACTAGGTAACAATAATTTGTAATAGATTAAAATGTGTTTAATACAGTGAATTATACAAAACCTGTTCTTTTTATAATTTTTATTCCATTATATTATACACAGCAAAGACCAGCATCATAAGAGATTCTGTGGAGCACTATCTCTGATAGTTCATTTCCACTTGTAGATTGCACTGGAGTACCCAACTCCACAACAATTTCAGTGAATTGATACAATTTTAATGCCCATTTTTGTGAGATTTTCCCCCAGAAATCAGAGATAAAATTCTTATACTGCAGAACAGCTCTCACAGGGTGTTTAGTATATGTGGCTCTGCTACATGGTTCCTAGATTGAGACACCTAAGCATCAAGTGTCAGAGTAAAAACACATTATCTAGCCTAGTTCTTAGTAACTAAAGGCTCACACAAAAGGACAACTCCTTCTTTCTGTGGATTTTGACAGATAGCAGTATGCAGGAAAGGGAAAGATGACTATTCTATTTACCTTTTTATCTTTTGTTAGTTCATATAGATCTATTTTCCACTTTCCATACTTTTTTACTGTTTTTTTTTTTTTTTGGTGCTAGGTATTGAACCCAGGGACATTCTACCTGCAAGCTACACCCCTAGCCCCATGTTATTTTGTATTTGGAAGCAATGTCTCGCTAAGTTGCTGAGAGTCTTGCTAAGTTGCTGAGGCTGGATTCAAACCTGTGATCCTCCTGTCTCAGCCTCCCAAGCGCTGGTATTACAGGTGTGTGACACCAATGGCTCTATTTGATTTTGATCAATGGTAAGCAATAGCAAGAGAGTGAAACATGGAATAAAAAGAGGTTCCCTACTTTCTGGGCTGGAAGTAGGCAGTTTATGAATTTCTCTTATTAAAAGCCAATTGCTTGACTTGTGATTTTTAGGTATAGCTTGAGCTTTCAATCATGTTCTAGTAATGGCTCTTCCCTCTTGAACCATTAAAATTCATGGATAATAAGTCAGGTTTGGTGGTATATATCTGTAATTCCAGTACTTGGGAGGCTAAGAAAGAAGGATTGCAGGTTCAAGGACAGACTCAGTAAATAAGGAGACTCTCAGCAACCCAAGGAGACCATTTCCAAACAAAAGTTAAAAAGGGCTGGGGGTGTAGCTTGGAGGTAGAAATGCCCTGGGTTCAATCTCCAGTACCAAAAACCAAAACAAAGAGTAAAATTATGGATAATAGCCAGGAATGGTGATGTCTGCCTGTAGACCCAGTACTGGGAAGCTGAGACAAGAAGATTACATATTTGAAGGTAGCCTCAGCAACTTAGCGAGACCCTATTTCAAAATAAAAATAAAACTGAGCTGGCTATGCAGCATTGAGGTAGAATACCTCTTGATTCAATCCCGAGTAACCACCCCCCCAAAAAAATCAGGGGTAGATGGGTAGTAATTGCTTAACTGTGCTGCCAGACCCAGGGGGCATAATAAAACCTTACTGATTGTCTTTAATTTTGACCATATTCTCCTAATGATCCCTGTATTATGTTAGAGTACATCACCCCCTTTGAGCCAACCAGAACCCTGACACATTGATACTAGGAGTAGGAATATGGAATGAGAATATGGAATTAAATTATTCATATATTTCACAAAGGTGTGATAGTTATCTGATCAGGTCAAAAGAGCCCCTGGTAATATTTGGTTTGGAATGGCATCATGATTATAAACTTGCAGTGACCATGGCAGGGAAGTAGTGCAAATGGAGGAAGAGTTATGGGAGTCGGGGCACCTTTAGCACTTCTTTAGTTTGGTGACAATGATGAGGAATGGGGAATTGTGGATCACTATTTCTGACAAAATTACAGGCTAGACAGATAAATGGATAAATTTTAAGCTTTTAATGTCCAATTTAGAACAGGAGAATAAAGACTGCTAACCAATTTTAATGATTATGGAGCAGTCTCTGGGTCTCAATAAAATGGTTGTTGAGCTGCGGAATCAATTAAGTATACAATATATACAACTTACTTTTAGCGTGCAGGTAAAACAACATCTGGGACTCTGAGATGGAGAAGTGGGGACTTTGGAGCCAACTCATACAGGAAAATAAAGCTTTAAATATGTATATTTAAAGCTATTTAAATATATATAAATATATAAATCTCATTGAAGTTCATTGTTAAAAAAACATATATTTGAACCTCTCTTCATGTCCTCTGAGCCCATACTGAGAGTTAGATGCTAAAACAATAGGTACAGAATAAGTCCTGTTTCAAGAGGAATCAATTTTATAACAGAATCACAAGGTCATGCATTTTTGTCTCAGTAAGATCATGAGCTCATGTATGAAGTTGCATTTTTTTAAATTTGTTATCATGGGTATACTCAACTGGGATTTGAAGTGCTCACATTATTAGGTGTTTCATTAGCATTCTGACCTGAATTTCATCACTTTTAATGTGTTCTCTTGATAGAACTTTGCAATAGCATGTTGAAAGCTTATGCATAATAGCTAAAAAAAATGCCCTGCAAATGTGTGATTCTGATTTAGAGAATACAATATATGCCCTAGACAAATGAAAAATAAATGGTTAGTACAAAATATGTGTGTCCAATGTCAAAATAGAAGTAGCTCTTGACATTACTCCATCTAATAATTCAGTCGAGAAATTTGTTTTTCCTGTCCCTTCATCTTTTGGTTCAGTATGTGTAAAAGCCTTGCCTCCAAATGGAATAATGCATTAGTCTGGGAATATAGCCAGGGGATATTCTCAAGTTCATATGAGACTCTTCCTGGCAAGAAATCAAAAAGCAGGGAAGAAAGTCACTGTATTGGCCCAAGTATTTGATAGTTACTTCACAACTGAAACAAATGTATGAACATACAAATAGTTGAACCCAACTGAATACACTAGGGCGATTCTTCATACCATCTTGCCAATAGTACTAGGTAGTAAAAATCTGTTAAGACATAGAAAGACAGGGCCACCAAGGACTCATATGAAGAAGAAATGAAGTTTCGTCATGCCTTATTTTTTCTCCTAACCCTGTTTACACCTCTGCAAACATTCCACTCATTAAATACCAATTTGGGGATGTTCTCTCTTTCTGAAAGAGATCAGATATTGTATAATGACCAATTAAGAACTTCTAAAATTTAAGGGATACAGAGTGAGTTTCAATATCTTATACTTCTTTTATTCTTTAAAACAATAAATAATAATGCATTTTATTTTTAGGATAAAACTGTTCAAATTTTCTACAAGACCTTGTGTGATTCAGATCTTCTTCGTCTAACCTCAGTTTCTATCACTCCCCCCCACCCCACCTAGCTCACTCTAGTCCCACCACACTGGTCTTGCAAGTCCAGGAATATGTGAAGTTCATTTTTATGCTTTTATTGGTACATTGTAATTATACATCATGCTGAGTTATAGAGTGATAGGAATATATATCCACACAACACTTGGAGAATTTCTTTCTGGATCCTATCCCTCCTTCCCCTTCCCTATACATGTCATAGAGATTGCCATTGTAATTTTATATGAATACATAGAATTGTTTAAACTGTTACCTCGTTTATATCTCTACCTCCTCTTCTCCTTCCCCTAACCCCTCTTCATTGCTCCATTGGAGTCTCTGCTCCTCTCTCTGAGATCTGTTTTGCTTTCTTATTTCTATCTAGTTCCACATATGAGAGAAAACATACAAGTATTCACTTTTTGAGACTGGCTAATCTTGCTTTGCTTCTCAGAAGATTAGGAATGGAACCAGATTAGGAATATGACCCAGCTATACCTCCCCTGGGCATCTTTTTGAAGGAACTGAAGTCAGAATATTATAATGATACATGCATATCCATATTTATAGCAGCACAATCCACCATAGCCAAATTATGGAACCAGCCTAGGTATCCATTAACAGATGAATGGATCACAAAACTGCTATATGCACACAATGGAATTTTACTCAGCCACAATGAGGAACAATATTATGGCATTTGTAGGAAATTGGATGGAACTTGAGAATATTATGCTAATTTCATTTTAATAAGGGTCTCAACCTAGAACCCCTGCCCTGAGGTTTCTTATTTCTTCTTCACACCCCATGGATAATGCCCAAATATCACATCTCAGGAAGTCTTTTCATAACTGTCTAGAATGTGAGTGCGCTCCTGACATGATCTGTCTCCCTCTTTGACTCTAGATATGCCACGGCACTCATCATTTTGAAAGGTACTCTAGTTTTTTATTTGCCGACTTCCTTATTGCCTATCTTCCTCAAATGAATTCTCCGAATGGAAAAAGTTTGTGAAATGAAGAACTTTGTCCTACTAACTTTAATATCCTGAGTTTCTAGGACAGTGTCGGACACTTCAAAGACACTGAGTGTTATCATTATGAATAATTTACTGCCTTGAAACTTCCATAAGAGTTTTCTTATCTCTGTGCGACTTGACCTAGGGCATTAATTCTTTTCTCAACCTATTTCTGCATCTATAGAAATGGGAAAATTAATATATACTCTGGTTATCTATGATGATGGATATGAAAGTGAATATAGAATCCTGCTTTATAATTCTCAGCTTCCTTTCTTTACTCCTATTCTGTGAGCCCCGATTAAATCACAGTATGCTTTACTCCAGGAAAATTACCTAATCTACATTTTATAATTGAGTAATCAGGACTGTTTTCAAAATAAGTACCTAATTATATTTAAGTGTAGTATTTATGCTATATAAAATTCAAATATACTATTAAAATTAAAAGTAAAATTTTAAAATAGTCTCTGCTGTACTATCTATTTATTTATTTATTTATTTATTACTTTATTTTGTCTGATTAGCAGTCATGGAATTTTTTAACAATCAGTATGTTGTATCTAATAGTGAATGGTTCACTTATATTGTTCCTGGACAATGCTATGGTATGATTAGTAAGGAATTAGGTATAAACCACTGTAGACTTAAACACTAGGAATAACTAGAATTTAATTTTGGTAACTATCACTGCAGATGACATTTAGTATATTTATACAACAAGCTTAAATAATAAGAGTTTTAAGGGAAACTAATGTAAATTAGGTCTACAATTTGTAATCACTTAAAATCTAAATGTTAAAATGCATCTAATTATGTCAGACCAGTACACATATGAGAAAAATAAGGGTTTGGGAGGCAAATTTAAAATTTATTAAATGCATGTTAAGTTGTACTTTAGTACATAAATAACATGCATTTAATAAATTTTAAATTTGCCTCCCAAACCCTTATTTACATCTCCACAACAATCCAATGAGGTAGACATTACTACCTGCATTGGAATGACTAGTAACCATAGACTTCTCAAACAACAAATCTACAGTAAGAAGACGGTCTTTCCGATTCCAGAAACTAGTTACATTCTCTTCCTCATAAGTTGAATTCCAGATTCTCTTTGGGCAAAAAATGCTGGTAATTAATCCACTTGTCTTTGGAGGAAGAGCTTTGGCCATCTGTTTACACACCTCTGCATTCATTCTCACTCTGCAATATCCCAATAATACAGAGATTTCTATCTTCACTGCTCACATTGAGACATTAATGTAGCTAGGCCTTTCCCCTTTCTGATTCAGCTATTCAAAGTATATAAAGCATATGGGATGTACCTTCACTCTTCTCTATCTGCATCTGCAAACACACCATGGTTTTTAATGACAGAAAAACTCATTTACTATTTGCTGTTCAGTAAAATAGTTGTTTTTTATTTTATCAGACAAAAACTAGCAGCATTTGCATTGTTTATCTGCTCTCATTTAGGATTTTCCTATTTTCTTGTCAGTATAGCGAACATTCTCTGAGTACCTTATTGAAGAACAAGTATCATAGGCGACATTTGCATGGTATTTTATGGTTTGCAAAAAAAATTTTATCATATAAATTCATGTTATCTTTGCATATTACTATTTATAAGCAGAAAACAATTATTAAATAATTATAATGTTTCTGCCCTTAAGGTTATCAGATTTTTGGGGGGACAATAGAAAGGTAGGAAAAAGAAATTGAATCACAGTATGAGTCAGAATAACACTAATTTCCAAGAGAACACAGAAAAGCTTAAAGGAGGGAAGGAAACAGATATTTTTAAAAGTTATTATACCTGTAGAGAACCTTGTAATGTGACTAGAAATTATAGCAGGGAAGAATGCAGAAAAGGACGTTGCAGGCGAACATACATGCAAGCACAAGTTTATACAGATTTGAAAAGACAGGCTAAGTTTGAAGAACCAAATATATCTAATAAAAGAGGATTGCATGAGATTTTTTTTTTTTTTTGCAGTACCGGGGATTGAACACAGGGCCGTTCTACCTCTGCGCTACGCCCCCAGCCCTATTTTTTTATGCTTTATTTTTGAAACCGGGTCTCACGAAGTTGCAGAGGGCCTCACGAGGTAGAGAGAGAGAGAGAGAGAGACAGGGAGAGAGAGAGAGAGAGAGAGAGAGAGAG
>PVJS01045808.1:0-16082 GCA_004027185.1 Glis glis | reverse complement strand
TTTTTTTTTTTTTTGTGTTTTTTTTTTTTTTTTTTTTTTTTTTTTTTTTTTTTTTTTGCGGTACCGGGGATTGAACGCAGGGGTGATCTACCTCCGTGCTACGCCCCCGGCCCTATTTTTTATACTTTATTTTGAAACCGGATCTCACGAAGTTGCAGAGGGCCTCACTAGGTAGAGAGACAAGGAGAGCGAGCGAGCGAGCTGAGGCTGGCCGCGAACCCGGAACCTCTGGTCTCTGCCTCCCAAAGTACTGGGATTACAAGCGTGCGCCACCATGCCCGGCTCCTTTTCCTTTTTAAAATTTTTCCTGCTTTATTAAGGCATAATTGACCAAATTTATGTATATATATACATATATATTTAATGTGTGCAATGTTATATCTTAATATACTTATGTATTGTGAAATTATTTTTAGTTAAGCTAATTACATATCCATATGTTTAAGATGTGCTTTCAATAGTGAATTTCAAGTAAACAATATAGTATTATTAACTATAAGTACCATGTTGTACATAAGGTCTCCAGAACTAATTGATCTTATAAGTGTAACTTTGTACATTTTCACTAACATCTCTCCATTTTCCCCATTCCTCAGCCCTTGGTAACCACCCACTCTCTGTTTCAAAGTTTAATTGTTTTAGATTCCATAGATAAATGACATCATGCAGTATTTGTCTTTCTGGGTCTGGCTTACACCATTTAACATAATGTCCTCCATGTTCATCCATGTGCTCACAAACAATAGCTTTCTTTTTTTTTAAGACTAAATAGAATTCCAGTGTGTGCATGTATCACAATTTTTTTATCCATTCATCTGTAAATAAATACTTGGGCTATTCCATATATTGGCTTTTGGCCAGTTTACATTCCCACCAACATATAAAGGTTCCCTTTCATCCATATCCTTACCAATACTTCTTATCCTTTGTTTCCTTGACAACAGCCATTCAAACATGTGTGAGGTGATAACTCATTGTGTTTTAATGTGCATGTCTCTGATGATTAGTGAGTTTGAGCACATACCTGATGGTCATGAAAATATCTTGGAAAATATCTATTCAGGTCCTTTGTTGAATTTCTAATTTGGGTTATTTTGATTTTGCTGTTGAGTTTTATGAATTTTGGTTGTACTTTTTGCTACTGAGTTGCATGAGTTTCTTATGTATTTTAGTGCTTAGATTGGTTCCCAGTTTATCTGTAAATATTTGTTCCTTGCTCATTACAGTATTTTTGCACTTAATAGAAATGATAGTAGACACCAACAAATGATTTCTAAGATATAAACATTTCTAATATGAAACTGTTAGTCCTTTAACATCTGGCACCAAAATTCCTCTTAGGGACAAAAAGATGTTTTGCTGGGAACTTGATAAGTCATTGGAAGTTAAAAATGAGCTGGTGAGTGAGTGCAAGAAACAACAACAAAAGAGACAGTCTTTGTTGCTTACTTGGTGCATTTAATCACCATATTACTGTATGAAGCATGAATTATTTTCTCCTTCATTTTACAGATATTGAAACTGAGGTATAGGGACGTTAAGAGACTTATTCAATGTCACACCACTAAGGGGGCAAAGCTAGAATTTGAACCAATCCACAGTCTAAGCTTCAATCAGCACAATGCTGACTTTGAGAAAATAAGAACAATTTTGTAGGTGTTTGTTGTTTGTTCTAGAAAAAAAGGAGGAGAAAATTGTGGGGAGGGAGGAAGAAAACAGGAAGAGAAAAGAACCAGATATAGGGCTAAAAGCTGGAGGGTGATGAGGTAAATGTTCTGCTTTCTCAGGGCAGAGATGATTGAAAGGACTTTGAAGATAGTGTTTAATATGAAATGTCACATTCTTCTGCTGAGCAGTGTATATTATGCTCCCTGTATAGCCTCCTATATCAATAGTAAATCTTCTAGGTTTGGGATGTAGTTCAGTGGTAAAGCACTTGCTTAGCATGTGCAAGGACCAGGTTCAATCTTCAGTGCCATAAAAAATAGTAAATTTCCTAAAATCATAAAGTATAGTAGAAATCAAAATGGGGCAGAGTTTACAGCTGGGTTAATGTATAGAGATTTTGCTAGGGTTTAGAGAGGGACAAAAGCCCAGAAGTAGTAGTGGTCAGAAAATAATAATCCCAGGTTGTCTCAGACTATTGGATCAGGTTCAAATAATCTTTTCTAAATTTCAAGAAATTGAAACTTAGAATTTTCTAAATTTCAAATTGATATTTGCATTTTATCAGAAGAAATTTAAGTTTTCTCCATTATAAATTGAAGGTAAAATTAATAAAAAACCTCTATTATCCTATTGTAACAATGGAGCTCCATGTGCAGTTCAAGAAATGGGTACTTATTTTAATTATAATAATAAAATTACTTGAATACTTTTAGAGTTAAAGCAAGAGTAACAAATAAATAAGAATGTTTTCAAAGATCTTCCTTTATCTATTGGCAACTCAGTCTGACAATTCCTGTTCCAGTTTACTTTAAACTTTTAAGATATCTTTGAATTATTATAAAGGTAGACTTCCATGCCACGGGGCATAAACAAATAATTTTCCTTCATATAGAAAGGCGAGATTGTCTTTTTCTTTCATGCATATAGTACCACAGCCTGAACCAGGACAGGCTGGTTGAATGAGGGACACTCCCAGGCTGATGACCTTGTTTACTCTGTGCATGACTGTTATTGTGCATCTGAGGCCATCTGGGCCCCTGAGGGCTCCCATACAGAGCATTAGCAGGTGGGCCTCCTGGTAGAGTCAATGAGAGCACTAATAAGCTCCACTCAGCTGGATGATACTCTTTGCATATCTTTGCATTTCCTTGTTCTTCCAAGGAACTGCCTCCAGGAGAAAATTCACCCAGGTCACCAATTACACTGCTCCCCAGTTGGTTTGTGAATGCTTCAGCAGACTTATTTATTGTACACAGAACTTTTTTGGTTGCATCCCTTAGTTCTCACAAATTTAAGAAAAAGAGGAAGAATTTAAATGACTTTTAAAAATAGGACATTTTCATTCATTCCATAATTAATAAACTTTCATGGTGATTAAGTATGAACATAACCCTATACTAGGTATTTGGGGGAGAAGTAATTAGTAGTATTTTATTTAAATGTTTTCTACGTGCAAGATACTGCGCTAAGTGCTTTAAACCTGCCACCATCTGAGCACCAAAACCATCTGAGATATATCACTGACATACAAGTTAGGAAACAGGATCAGAGAAATTAAGAATTTTTCTTAAGTTCATAAAGCCTGTAAGTTGCAAAGACTAAGTATCATCTCTGGTCCATGTGACACCAGGGTTCATTCACGTAACACTGTTACTAGTAATAAATGATTCTGGTCCTCAAAAAGCTTATAATTTAGTTATATAGAGAACTTAATAAAAGAAAAATCAGTATGCATAAAAATGGCATAATCAAAGTCCAGTTAACAAGACAGATTGAAATAACTCCACATTTTGCTTTTCCCCTGGGACACTGAAAATTGCCACACGTCCTAGCATTCCAGGAGGAGTGAACACTGAAGGAGTAGGCAAAAGCAAGGGGAAGAAAGCAAGAAGACACAAGGGCTGATTTGGAGCAGCCTATAGTTCTCTATGGGAAAAGCAGGAAGAGTTGAGTATGATGCTTGGAAATATGGGTTGAAGTCCAATCAAGAAGTGCCTTTGAAATTATGATTCAGAAATCAATGTGTAGTGTTTTCTAGAGAAAACACTAACCTTTAATGCAGTTTCTCACTTCCATGTGCACTGTCTGTTAATAAAGACCACCCAGGTTTTGAGAACTTTTGATTTGTACAATTTCTTTCCTTTACCTAGTTAATATAGACTGGATTTTATCAAATCATATTGGAAAATTTTACATAATTATAGGTCATGACTACACTCTTGTCCTCCCCTCTGGTTCAAAGTTGGAGTAACCTTATTGATGACTGAGATGATGTCAGATTTCCTTAAGGTTTACATAGAAAGAAACTCCTGAAAGCTCTTTTAGCCTTCCGATTGGGTCGTCATATATTGAAGCATGATAAAAAGGGAATAAAAGGAAGGAGGACTAGATAAATTAGAGAGCCCTCTGGTTCACCTAAATATTCAGGAGTGTGAGATTGAGAGACAGAGAGGCATGGGGAAACAGAGAACATGTGGGTGTGGTATCTCCTGTATTATGTAAGTAAGCTAAGTATTTCCACTATAGAATAACCACTAATGTACTCTATTCTTTTGTCCATGGAAACATTATACGGTCAAGGAAGAGGTGACAGAAATTAGAATTTTGAAACTAAACATTTTATTATATAGGTCTTGAAATAACTCGTTAAAGTTTCTGATTGTTTCTTTTTCAAATACATCCATGTTCTTGGTTGTTTCAAAATATTATGACTTTAATAGCACTTTTCTGCATTAAACTATGTTTACAGAGTTTCTTAATACTTTATTTCCAGTAGAGTGTGGATAAGAAAAGTTTTTGCTCTTGCAATCTCTTCATTAGGGAATTTTAAGATTTTACTTTTCAAAGCCAAGCCTTGTTGAGACCTACCGTCAGTGCAGACTAAGTGATCATTTTTCTTCAAGGGTAGAGGCCAAGATAGGGGATGGACAATCTGAGGTTTCCTGTTTGATCCTATGTGCAGAGTTTACACATAGAAGAAGTAATTCTATAGTGTTATTGTGTGACTTGTCCTTAGCCCTTCCTTGGGGAAAGGCTAAGATTCAAATGCACTCATTTAGGAGAATGTGAATTCTATTTTGCCCCATGAAAGAGAAGTTAATCATAGCTAATGTGATGATTTCCATTCTAAGCATTTGTGGACCATGGAGTATACACTGAGAGATGTTTTGCAGTTTTTGCTATGGCAACAGCAGTGCATTATCATCTAAATCCTTGTGCCTGAGTAATATCAGAGGCTTGGTGCCGACAGGACAAACTGCATCCAGGTGGGGAGTTAAGTCGATGTCAGTTTCCTTGTTGTGTTTTAACGTCCTGCTGAAATGTCTCTGAAGCTTCACAAGAGACTTTGCTTTGATCAACATCCCCCAACCTTCAAAGGCATCCTGGAGGTGTTTGTGAGACAGCTGCTTGCTGAAATAACCTTGATTGCTTGTTCATAGAATCATCACTGTATGCCTCATGAATTTGCGGGGAGCCTCTAGCTAAAGCTGCTGACATTGGCACCCATGTTCATCTATATTCAATATACTAAGTCCCCACCCCCTACACTTTTTAATGAGTGGTACCTCATCTTACTGTGTGCACATATGTGCTTAAATATATCATAGGATAGAAGATACCACCTGTTTTCTTACCATAGAGATTCATTTTTTTGTACCGAAGTAACACATGCTTGATTATAGAAAATTTGAAAATCCACAACTGAAATATAATAGAGTATTTCTTCCTCATAATTTGTAATATGAACAAGTTTTATTTTGTATGTTATTAAATATAGGTATAATAAACATATACAGAATAGAGTGTTCTGGTTTACTTTTAAGTAATCATCTAATATATGTCTTTTCAACAGGAAAAAGTCATCCTGGTATTACATTGGCTTTCTGACTAAAGTTCCCCTTATTCCATTATTAGACATATATTTAACTTCCCAAATATTACCAATACTTCCTTTATACAGTAAAGAAATGGATGGGCATTTGAGGAATTGTTGATTTGGAACCCATAAAAATCAATTTTGTAGTTTCTTTTTTATTATCAGACAAAGGAACACATTGGCCTTCAAAGTATTCTGAACACTGCACTATGTGTGGAGAAAGTGAGTTTTCCAGGCACTACTAGACTGCTGGTTGTAATGTAATTGCTGAGGGGAGACAGTCAGCACCCATCTGGGAGGGGCTGTGGAATCATAATAGGAAGACAAAAAGCCCTATGAAGGAAATGGAAGATTAAAAAAAGGCATGGAGATCTAGAAAATTCTATAAACATGAACAGTGAAAGGAAATCAAAAGAAAAGGAAGGCAAAAAATTCATATTTTGATTTGCTACTTGGATCGGATACTGTGCTAAGCACTTTCCAAATGTTACCTTGTTTGATTTTTACAACCTTGCTCTGAAGCAGAGGAATGCATTGAAACACAGAGATATTAACTAATACCATCAAACTTATAGTCAGTATAACAGAAAGCTAGATTTTCAAGGCAAGCCCACTCAGAAATAGTTTTTTTTTAAAAAGCACATAAAATGAATTTCAATAGCTTAAGAGTTTGTAACATTTCCTTCAAGTTTTTATTTTAAATACTTGAAATAAAATATCAACATCAAGAATTCCCCGTACCCTCAGCCACCTTCTGATCTTCCTGCCCACAGAAGCTACTAGTACCATGAATATCTCACTTTTCTACTTTATTTTTAAAATCTATTACATAATATTAATATATTAATTTTAGCCATGTATCTTCATGCTGAAAAATGGATTTTAAAGAAATGAGGACCTCCGATATTGAAACACGCCATTAGTGAAAAATGAGGAAGAGATGCTTTCCTGGAAACTCATCTCAAAACAATCTGCCATGTATATAACTTGAATTCATCTTAGCAAATTCACTTATGACACATTGAGACAATTTTAATGTTTAAAAAATACATATGGCAACATTTCTATGCTTTTGTAGTTTTTATTTGTAAGAAATGAATTCATTATAAAGTTTAAAAAATCAAAGTTCAAAATTATCCACACTGGCAATGTGTTATTAGGGGAGAAATACTTGCAAATAGAATGTGGCACGATTTTTAATATTTTATCATATAAGGTAACATATGGAAGTTATAGCTTTTAACAATTACTGATTTTAAGTACAATGTAGGAGAATTCCAAATATGAAGACATGAAAGCAGGGTTTTTAAAATATATTTTGTAAAAAACATGTTTGGTTCATATAAAAAAATATAGAATATACCCTTTCAAATTCCTTTGTCATCAAAAATACATTTTCTTACATATTTATTTAGTGCAAATTAACAAGCAGAAGAAACCTTATATAATTTTATGTTATGAATATGAGTGGTTATTATATTATAGTATTGTACTATTAAATATGAGACTAATCTGAAAAAAATATTTGACTTATAATCTCTTTAAAAACCCATACAAAAAGCTCAAAATTAATAGGAAATTCCTTTAATTGCTCACTAGATTTTATATTATTATAAAAGAGTTTAGCAAGTTAAAAAAACAGGATGAGAAATGTAGGATTGGAGGCTCTCCAAGGCCTTCCTATCCTGAAATGCCATGACTCGCGGATTCTCATCTTTCCTCTACCCACTAACTAAAGGCCTTGACGGAAAGAAATAGAAAAAGGAAGATATATAATAGCTCTGGTGGATCGATTCACTCATGAGGTATAAATCAAAAGGAAAGCCTGGATTATTTTTAAGAAAATCTATATACCCCAACCCCAGATGAACTTTCTTGAAGAAAACAACATAACACAACAAAATGCTAAGCTTGGTAGTTATGCATAATACATTTCTTAAAACTATTTTAAAAAATAGAACTTTAAATTTTTCAGGGATGAACATTTTCTAATATTACAAATTATTTTCATTTGTATTTGCTGCCAATGTTAGCTAGTTAGCAAAGTTAAAATATTTATCATCTAATAAACCTGAGATGGCATAAAATGACTGATGAATAAATTGAGTATGACCTCTGGCCTGTCTCTGGGTTGAATTTTGTGTCATATTTTGGGGAAGGTAGAGAAGGGTGCTGATAGTAATTAGTGCACTTTGGTATGAGAATTATGAGCATTATGAAGAAATATATTAAAGGGTCAAATTCAGCATTATTGCAAATTAGCTAATCTAGTCTTTTGGCACAAAATAAGGCTGCTTTGTACACATTTGGAAGGTTTTAAAAACAAATCAATATAGTCATACTCTCAGGACTGTGCTCAACAGAGCCACAATGTGCACACTGCTCTTCCACAGTGGGCCCATTGTGGAGAGCAGCCACTTTCAAAACACCTTCCAGCTGTTGGAGGAAGCCACAGAGGAGCAAGTGCAGGCACAGACACCCTCAGTCAGATAATTACCTTGATTAAGATTCTCAGAATTAAACGGAGTTTAATCAAGGACCCTGCGAAATTGTGAAAGCGCCAGTTTTCTGGGCTTGCCCTCCTTTTCTGCAGATGGTGAGTTGCCAAACAAAATCAAAGGAGTCTTAATTACAAGGATGAGAGGCAAAGTCAAAAGGGAATGAGAGAATCTGTGTTTTGTGATGGAGATGGACCAGCACCAATCAGCAGCAAACACAGCTCTGCTCTGCATGGAGAGAGGCACAATGCATCAAAGCTGAACACACTATCAACATTCTTGACAATTCCAAGGACTGAATTAATAGCTATGCCAATATAGCTAAGGTAGTGACTAATATTGAATCTTCTTATGATATAATGATAAATGTGAACTTTTAAGGCAATATTTGGACTGATATTAGAAAAACCATCCATGTCACTCCAGCTGTTACTAAGGAAGCATGAACCAGCTTGAATCTAAACTAACCATTATTGGAAAGAAATTCCCATATAAAAAGAAACTCCAAAAGAGAAATGATATAGGAATGCCATTTGTTTTCAATTTTTCTGCTTTCTCTTAATTTGAATCTGGACTACTAATAGAGGTGATTTTAAAATTGTTCATTCCATGACATGAATCAATAACTCTTAAAGTCTATACATAATAATATAACTGCACTTTCCATGCATAGTTTCATTAAGACTTTTTCCAATGTCCAGCATATCTATATTTGGTCTTTTTTTTTTTTGCGGTACCGGGGATTGAACGCAGGGGCGTTCTACCTCCGCATTATGCCCCTGGCCCTATTTTTTATACTTTATTTTGAAACCGTGTCTCATGAAGTTGTGGAGGCCTAAGGAAAGAAAGAGAGAGAGAGAGAGAGAGAGAATGAGAGAGCTGAGGCTGGCCATGAACCCGGATCCTCCGGTCTCCGCCTCCCAAAGTACTGGGATTACAAGCGTGCGCCACCACACCCGGCTTGGTCTTTTTGATATACTGAACCTTATATTTATTTCTATGAGTTTATTCTCTTTTCATAAAATGTGGACCATTACTATAAATAACATCAATGGATCACCATCTAGTGGTGCTATTTGTTGAAACCACTTTGAAATGGGGGGAATATTAAAAAATCATTTTATCCTCTCCATAATGTCATATATTTTATATTTTTCCAAACTAAATATAAACCCAACCCCTCTTTATTATTACAAGCCAAAAATACAAATGGTTTGTGGATATCTCACTTCTCAACAGGCTCTTTTCAAGGCTCTGTAATTTCTCTTTCTATGACCTTACATTTGTATTAATTTGTTAAGTACTTCAAAGGTTTCCTTTGAACTAATTTTTATATACTCCCTTCCCTTTGACATCTAACTTTTTATGTTTTCTTTTTTATACAGAATATTTTCCATCATTCTCCTATCTTTTGACATCTAATAAATGATAGATTCTTCCACTTTGGGCTTCTTATTATGATTATTTTTACATTTTTTCCATTCATGCATCCAGTATGATCTCCATGGCTCCTATTTCTTCACTTCTGTAGATATAACTCTTTTAACAGTATTGTTATTGATTGATTTCCCTCATGAAGACCCATCTCTACACCGATATCTTGCAACTCTTCTTCATTCTTAACATTTTTCCTATCTTTTTGTAATGGTTTGGATCTATAATGTCCCCTGAGACCTCAAGGAGAGTAGATAGCCATGTTGGAGGCAGAGCTTGGCTGCTGAGGAGGGGTGTCTGGGGTGTATCCTTGGGGATTATACATGACCCTTCCTCCCCTTGCTCTCTCTCTTGCTTCTGGCCTCCATGATGTGAGAGCACAGCCTTGTTCTATAACTCTTTCTGCTTCCTGCTGCCATGCCTTGAGCTGCACAGACCTGGCCTCACATGGATTGAACCTCTGAAATCTCCAGAAGTGTGAGTGAATAAATATTTATTCCTCTAAATTGTGTGGTCTATTGTTTTGAATTACAGCAGTGAGAATACTGAGACACTTTTATTTCTATACAACTTTCTATCATTTTCCACAATTCTTCCTAACATGCTCACTTACATGAAGCCATTTATTTATGTCAAAGATAAAAATTTAATCATATAAATACATGTTACAAGCTCAGATGGTCTTTTCCACATCTTGGAAGATGCAGCAGTTATGAGATTTGTCTCCTCTGCTGCATGTGTGAAGCATAAGCAATTTCCATCTTTCCTTAAACAAGAGACCTGTGACCTGTGTTCTCTTATTACACACTCAAAATTTCCTAACTGCATATAAATCCAAAACAATGCATACAATTCATCACTATATGAGAAGTAACATGACATGCTAAGAAATTTACATTTTAATACTAATTTAGTTATTAACTTTCTGCAAGACTTTGAATATAATATATTATTATGGACTATAGTTTTTGTCCTGTTTTGGTTAGGTTTGGTATCATGTTCATTAGGGAATATGAAAAAATAAAATATTTGATTCATTTTAATACTTGGATTCTATTTGAATATGTCATCCAAATCCAATGAATCCTTCAAACATCACTTTCAAAACAAAAAACAACAAAAAAAAAATCCAACTCTCCCCGAATACTGACTCCAAAGGGGAGGAAAAACACTTTTAATATTTGTACATATTATCTATCTTTTGTAATTTTGGTCTCTCTTTTGTTTTTAACATTCCTGAATTCTATGTAAATCTATTAGCTATTCAGAAAAAAATGCTATATTTTATTTACTTTGAAATTGAACACAAAACCATAAGCAAGTGCAGGTACACATTTTGAAGGCTAAAACTGACCAAGTCTAGTGTTAGTGAAGATTTGAAGGAACTAAAATTCTCATTCACTGCTGGTGGATAAAATGGTACAACCACTTTGGAAATTAGAGATTTTTAATACATTAAACATGTACCTGCCATATGATCTAGTCATCCACTCCTGTGTATTAAACTAAGACAAATAAAGCATATGCCCATGCAAAGATTTATCATTAATGTTCATAGTCCCAAATACCTATCAAGAGGTGAATCAATAACAGATGGTTAAAGATGCTGTGATATACGCATACAATGGCACATAATTCAGCAATAAAAAGGATTGACCTATTGATATACACAGTAACATTTGACTCTCAAAATGATTGTTGAATAAAAACCTAGATCAAAAGAAATCCATACTATATGAATTCATTTAAGTTAAGTGATAGAAAATACAAATTATGCTATAGTAATGAAGAGCAGATGAGTAGTTGCCTGAGGAGGAGCAACAGGAAGGTATGAGGGAAAGGATCTACAAAGGCACAAATAAACCTTCGTGGGTGGTGATATATGTTCATTACCTTGTCTGTGGTCATGGTATAGATATGTTAAAACATATCAAATTGTACATTTTAAATATGTGCAGTTTATTGTGTAGCAGTTATATGCCAATAAAACTGTTCAAAAAGAAAAGAGGGAAGTGAAATATTCCTCTTAAAAACAGGACATAAATTTTAATCTATGTATAGACCTCATATTTGGAGATAGGGGAATTTTGGCTTGCTGACTTCTGTTGGATTTCAGAAAATTAATTTTTATAAACTTTTTAATATAATCATACTTGTTTTAAAAACAAAAATATAAGTGAAGTGTATTCCTTCTATTCTACCTAAGGTGACCAAGACTACAATAATGACATACAACCCATTCTCTTAAATATGCACAAATACTCCTTTCTGACAAAAGTGGTCACAGGCACTGTTATGGTTAGATACAGAATATTCCCTGAAGACCTCATGTATTAATGTTAGAGTTGATGTAATTAAACAAAAAGGGTTATAATCTCATTAATGGATAAATCCATTGTAATGGATTTACTGGATGGTAACCTAGGCAGCTGGGGTGTGGCTGGAGAAAGTAGGTCTTTGGGAGTGTGTCCTTATGGATTGTGTTTGAGTCTCTGAATCCCCTTGCTTCTTTGCTCTCTTTTGCTTCTGGCTGCCTCCATGATGTGAGAGCAGAGCCTTTGCTTTCTCCCTCTCTGCTTCCCATCGCGATGCCTTAAGCTCCACAGACTCAGCCTGACATAGACTGAACTCTGAGATCTCCAAAAACTGTGAGCAACTAGATCTTCCTTTCTCTAAGATGTGTGGTCAGTTCTTTTGGATTACAGCAGTGAAAATGTTGACTGAGACAGGCACAATGCAAGTTGAGAACCAAAATGAAGCCTCAAAATGAAGGCCAGTAGCAGGAGTTCTCTAGCCTGACCCTAGAAGGGAACAAGAGTCAGCATAGCACAGGGGCTGACAGCATGGTATCTCCAGCAAGATTTCCTGCTCTGAGTCCTAGTTCTGCCTCTGACTTGCAGTATAATTTGTCAGGTTTCGAACTTCCTCAAACTTCAGTTAGCTTATCTGTAAAGTGCAGATGATAACACACAGGGTTGTGGCAAGGATTAAATGAACTAAGTGTGTCAAACAGTTGGAAAGGTACTTGGCACTACAAAGTTCTAGCTATTATTTGTTGTATAGTAAATCATTTTAGTAGAATATAAAACTACTGATGAACCCCACCCAATTTGAAGTATAGGAATTGATCAATGTAAAGGTTGAACCATTATTCCTCCCCCTAAGATTTATATGACCCTTATCCATTTGCTAATCTTTATTTTATCTAGAAAATATTATTGTTTTGAATGATGTCACAGTTCTTCCTGCATTTAGATTTATACTTCTGTGTTATGTCCATCTCCTCTGCTGCCATCTTCCCCTGATTTCAGAGTGTTAGAGTCTCTGGTGCCAGTTTAAAGCTGAGTCTTAGGCAGTATTGCAGAGCATATGATCTGCATCTCAAAGGCAAGATTTTGTGAGTACCATATAACACAATAATGAACAACATAAGAATGAACAACATAAATGGAAGTTTGGACAAAGGAAGAAACATAATATGAGTTTGAATTGTAAAAACAAAACAATTATTATTGAAACAGACAAAATCATTTGTCATAAGCATGTATGCTCATAAACTTAAATGAATAAGACTTCTTCAATTCTTTCTAGACTTCTTGATTCTTAGTCAACTAATTTGAAAAGCTCTGTTTTAACATAGTATACTCCTGTGGAACCATCACATGAAGTCATTCAATGCAGATATGAACCTATGTTATAGGGTAATTTAGTATACAAAATTATTCTAAAAACTAACAGCCATGTGAAATAAATTTTGTATTTTTCCCAAAATTTACTCAGATAAAACTTGGTGATAAAAGCAAAAATTACCTAATAAATGTGCTATTACAAAAAAGCTACTATAAGATTATAATTTCCCTAGTATACTTTCTAGGCTGTTTTGATTTTTATTGAAGAAAGTTCATTCTCAATAAAAGGGAAGTCAGTATATACATATACTTAAAATGGAATTGGAACTAGAACTGGAAAGTTATTACTTTTATTGCCTCATTCAGCACCTAAAACAGTCCCTGGAACATAATAGAATCCATGTAAAGGTTTGTATAATGAATGATAATCAAGGAAACTCCGGGGACCAGTAACTCTATTTTTCTCTGATGACCTTCATGCTTTTCATTTCTTTCTTTCCCCAGATTGTACTATTCTCCCTGTATTTTCTATTTCAAGATCCCAGAAAGTGATTATCTGGTTGCTTCAGCATCACTTGTTACCCCGATAATATCCTTGGGTAACATTCAACATAATAATGAAGGCTACTCTTTTTTTAATTTGAAATTTTATTTTATTTCCATACATTTATTGGTACATTATAGCCTCACATCATAATGTAGTTCATAGTGATAGTGACATACATGCACATAGCACTTGGTGAGCTTTCCCCCAGCCCCCTCCCCGCTCCCCTTCCCCATACAAGATATTGAGATTGACATTAGTATTCTCACATATGTACATATTGTCAATGGAAGTATTTCCTTCATCAATTCTCCCTCCCATAGACCACCTCCCTCATTCCACTGGGGTTTCTCTTCCATTATCTAAAGTCTCTCTCGTATAAGGCTACTCTTAAATATCAGATCATGAATAGTCCTAGTAAAAGAACAGCCTTGTGGTACTTTCTGGAGTGGGGCATTACAGGTAGAGGAACACATTCTGAAATTTAATAACCACACTTCTAGCTTAGTGTATTGTTATCTGGGAAGAGAAGATGAACCTATCTGGCAAGTTGTAGGGAATGAGTTTATGATATTGAGTCCTTGATACACTCAATGTACTTTTAAATTCCAAGAAAAAAATATATCTACTGAAGAAAGTTGCAAGAAAAAGAAGAACGGTAGTGTAGCTGTAAAAATTCAAAAACTTATAATGACATTAACCAAAAAATCATAAAATACCCAACTGAGATTGTTAAATTTTTTTAACTATTCAGTTTCATTTTGTCAAACTTTGGCTACTCACAAAGTAGCTAATATTTTTAATCATGATTGTTAGAATTTTATATGAGATCTTTGGGAAAATGATTTATTTTTTAAAGTATTTTTACATAGAACTGCTCAGAGTATTCCTGATTACTCCATTATAGTAATGTGACATTTCTTTTGTGCTGGGTCATATATTTTTCTTGAGATGACATCTCTAGAATTATAAAAGAATAAGAATATACACATCAGTTTACAAGATTTTATCTTTCCCTGGGACAAACTATAGTGGAGAAAAGATAAATAATATAAAATATTCTTAAAATACTAAGAAGAATATATAATTGCAGAAGAATAATAACCCTTAAACATATACAGATTTAAATCATATATTCTCAAAACTATTTGTGTGTGTGTGTGTGTGTGTGTGTGTGTGTGTGTGTGTGTGTTGCTGTAGATCCAACCCAGAGCCTCACATATGCAAAAAAAAAAACCTCTCTATACCAGCCCTCTACACTTTTAGTTCAACAAGATGGATAATGTCCATATATATTATGCAGTCCTATCTCTTTATTACATAAAGGAAACTGAATTTCAAAAATATTAGTAATTGTTCTTTGAGCAATTGATAAAACAGATAGAAACACATGTAGATAATGCCATCAACAATCTTGACCTAATTTATATCTATAGAACACTACCCCTAACATTCGTATACATATAAAAGTAATATATACTTTTATATAACATACATATAAAAGTAATATATATTATGACATATATTACTTTTCAAGAACATGTGGTATTTTTGCCATGGTGAACACATACTAAGTAATTCTACTAAATAATCTATCAGGTCAAAAAGGAAACTTAAGCTAAATGACTTATTTCTAGATATAATTATGATGAAAATATATAACATACACATATTTATTAGATGCAGCCTAAAGTGTTGCTTACAGGAAATTTAAGAATTTAAAGTAAAAAGAAAAGTCTAAAATAGGATGCCTATGGTTCTGTCTTGGTAAGCTAGAAAAATATGAGCAAAGTAAACTCAAAGACAGTAAAAGGATTTTTTTAAAAGACAGGTAATATATAAACAACAAATTGACATTTTTATTTTAAAACAACTCAAATCGATAAGCTCCTTTTTAAGTTGATTAATGAAAAAGAGAAGAAATGAATTACCAATCTTAGTAATAAAAGAGGGGCTCTCTTTATAAATTTTCTGGACACTAAGTAGATGCTGGCTTGAGAAATAGACTCGTGGACCCCACCATATGGCACCTGCTGTCATGGCACAATGAGTTAGGGAGGCTGTGGGGAATTCTGGAAGGCAACGCAGACAGCTAGCAACCAGGTAAAAACCAAAAATGTTGGATTTTTAGAATAGAAAGAGGATTAACAAAAAGGATGGGCTGTGGCAATGCTGGGTGCACACTGGCTCAGTAGGGGAAAGGAAGCTCCCCTCCAACAACCTGAAAGAAACATTGCAGTGAGTTCAAGAGAAACAGCCTCCTGAATCCATCAAATTTGCAATCTGAGCAGAAAAAAAAAATGTTCAGATACTAAGAAGTGACCCTGTGTAGGAGAATCCTGGCACTTCCCCGTGGAGTTAGTGAAAGTGGAGAATCAGGGCCAGCTTAAAAAAGACTGCCTTTTTTTTTTTTTTTTTGCGGTACTGGGGAT
>PVJS01045807.1:0-16076 GCA_004027185.1 Glis glis | reverse complement strand
CAACTGTTCCTGTTTTTCAAGATCCTTGAGGTGTGTCATTAGGTTATTTATTTGGATGTTTTCTGTTTTTCTTATGTGGGCACTCAGTGCTATAAATTTTCCTCTTAACACCGCTTTCAAAGTGTCCCACAGATTTTGATATGTCGTGTCTCTATTTTCATTTAATTCCAGGAATTTTTTTATTTCTCCCCTTATTTCTTTCCTGATCCAGTCCTCGTTCAGGAGTGTATCGTTCAGTCTCCATGTACTTATGTGATTACTTGTTGTCTTCCTGTTGTTGATTTCCAGTTTCAATCCATTGTGATCTGAGAAGATGCAGGAAATTATATCACATCTTATGAATTTGCTGTTGCTTGCTTTGTGACCCAGTATGTAGTCTATTTTGGAGAATATTCCATGGGCAGCTGAGAAAAATGTGTATTCAGGTGTTGTTGGTTGAAATAGTCTGTATGTGTCTATTAGATCCATTTGGTCTATAGTTTTCTTTAGGTCTGAGCAATCTTTATTCATCTTTTGTCCGGAGGATCGATCTAGTGGCGTGAGTGGTGTGTTGAAGTCTCCCAATATTATTGTGTTTGGGTCTATTTGGGACCTGATATCCCGAAGACTTTGTTTTATGAATGTGGGTGCACCCACATTTAGGGCGTAAATGTTTACTATTTTTATATCTTCTTGTTGGATTGTTCCTTTTATTAATAAGAAGTGACCCTCTTTGTCTCTTCTGATGTGTTTTAGCTTAAAGTCTGTTTTGTCTGATATCAGCATTTCTACCCCTGCTTGTTTTTGATCTCCATTTGAATGGTATATCTTTTTCCATCCTTTTACCTTTAGTGTATGAGTATCTTTGGCTAGGTGAGTTTCTTGTAGACAGCATATAGTTGGGTTATGCTTTTTGATCCACATTGCCAGTCTGTGCCTTTTAATTGGAGAGTTGAGTCCTTTGACATTCAATGTTATTATAGAGGTATGATTTTTGTTTCCTATCATTTTTGAGTTTTATTTTCTATTTGCTGTGGTGACAAATCTCCTTGTTTAGCTGCTTACCTGGTGGAGTTCACCTCTCCTGTGGTTCTGAAGATTGCTTGTTTTTCCTTCTTTGTGGTTTATTTCTTTCAGGATTTTCTCTAGTGTTGGCTTGGTCCTCAAGAATTCTTTAAATGTTTGTCTATAATGGAACATTTTCATTTCTCCATCAATTTCAAATGATAGCTTTGCTGGATATTTCAGTCTTGGTTGTAAATTGTTTTTTTCCAGGGTCCGGAGTACTTTGTACCATTCCCTCCTGGCATTCCTGACTTGAGTTGAGAAGTCTGAGGTGATTTTTATTGTTTTGCCCCTGCATGTCACCCATTCTTTTGTTCTTACTGCTTTTAGGATTCTGTCTTTGGCCTCTATGTTAGTCATTTTAATTATTACGTGGCGAGGGGAGGTCCTTCTTTGGTCCTGTATTAACGGCGTTCTATATGTCTCCTGTATGTGTATGTCCAAATCTTTCTCTATGTTCAGAAAATTCTCTGAAATTATTTCTTTGAAGAGGTTTCTTATACCCTTGGTCTGTGCTTCTAAACTTTCTTCAAGGCCTTTTATCCTTAGATTAGGATGCCTTGCATTGTCTTGTACTTCTTGAATGGCCAGGGTGTGTTGTTGTAATATCTTCTGTATATCATTGACTGTGTTCTCAGTTTTGAATGAGCTGTCTTCCAGGAGTGATACCCTATTTTCCATTTGGTCGAGCCTACTGGCATTGGTTTCTATTGCAGTCTTTAGTTTATTGGTTCCTTCATTTTGTTCAGAGTTTCTTTCTAATTCTTCCTTAGAGCCTCAACTTCCTCCTTCATCTCCTCTACACTTGCTTTGAGGCCTTTCATCATTCTGAAGATCAAAATTCGGAATTCTCCATCTTGCATTTCCTGCAGGTCAGAGTCAGTGATCTCACTTGTTGATGCATTGTGGATGTTTCCTGTTTCCTCACTGTTCTTCATTCTTGCATTTTCGGTGTTTACCATTTTGTGTTTCTGTTGCCTCTGCCTCATTTTCCTTTCTGTGTATGAGACCTCTTGATGGCTCCTGCAGTCCCAATTGGGTCAGTATGCTGCAGGTTGTGGATCCCTCTCGTCCGGTTGGCTGGGGCGTGGTACTGTGTGTGGAGGTGTACGCAGGGTCCGGAGCTCAGGTGTCGTCACGTGAGGAGCACTTTGAGGCACGGTGTTGGGTGCGGGAACTGATGTACGGGTGATGGTGCTGGAAGGTGCCCTGTTTCCAAGGCACAGGTGCTGGGGGTCGCCCGGTCCCCTAGGGATGCACACGTGTTCTGGGTCTTGGGCAATGTCGACGGAGGGTGCCCAGGCTCTGATGCGCTGTGCTGAGGATTTCAACGGGCCCGTGGGGGGTGCGGGCTCCAGGTATTGAGTTTGCGAGCCTAAGGGTGCACAGGTTCTGTGGCGTGGCACAGAGGATCGCGCATGGTCCCAGGGGGGATCATGTGCTCCTAGATCTCAGGTGTCAGTGCTGGGGTGTGTCCTGTCTCAGTGACAACCCGGAGAGTGGCACGGGTCTTGGGTGACGGCACCGGAGGGTATCCAGGCTCTGAAGCATAGCACAGAGGCTCCTGGCGCCGGGGCCGCCGAGGTGGTGCAGAGGCTGTCAGGGTTATGCCAAGGCCTGGCGCAGAGGCTGCCGAGGTGAGGCCAAGGCTTGGGGCGGGCGCTGAGGCCGCTGAGGTAATGCTGAGGCTGCCGAGGTGGCGCAGAGGCTGCTGGGGTGGCGCGGAGGCCTGGGGCGGGTGCAGAGTCTGCCTAGGTGACACGGTGTGGGGGGATCCTAGACCCGGGGAGGCGCAGAGGAAGTCAAGGTGATGGGCGGGGACACCGGGGTCTGGTACCTGGTGCAGGGGCCGCCAAGGTGATGCAGAGGCTGATGGAGTGGCGCGCAGGCTGCCGGAGTGGCGCGCGTGGAGATGCCGGGGGTCTGGTACCTGGTGGGGGGGGCCTCCCAGGTGGTGCAGGGACTGCTGGGGTGGTGCGCGCAGAGACGCCGGGGGTCTGGTACCTGGCACGGGGGCCGCCCAGGTGGCGCAGGGACTGCCGGGGTCATGTGTTTCCATTTATACAAAAATAGACATCTCACTACATGTTGAATATTCTTTACAAAATAATGTAGTAATGCTCATTCTTATATGAACAGAGAGTTATAATTACTTCTGAAGCATAGCAAAACTTTTCCATTTCTGTTAAATGAGTAGGACTTTTATTTTGTATCATATCTCTTTATTTTAGTTGGACACTTAAAAATATACTTATTTTACCAGAAATCTACCTTAGTGATTCAATTTCTAAGGTACAGTTTTTATTTCAATGATACAAATCTGTTTTCAGAAAATTCTGAATATGTAACAGAACATTTTATTCTTTATTTAAATAATTGATATCTTAATAATCACAAACCATATTTCAAAGTGATTTTTCATTGTAGTCTACATATTTTGTTTCAGAAATGACTGAGCATTTAGTAAGTAAAATTATATAAAGAAAATTAATAATATAAATTTTCATTTATATACCCAAGGGGTATTTATTTCATGGACTACTGTGAATTTTATTTCTAAAAGCCTGAGTATTCAACATTTAAAATTACATTAGATAATTAAAACAGTGATGATCTCATTTTAGAAAAATAGGAATTAGTACATTTTTAATTACTATTAGAAGGGTAACTTAATAGAGGAATAAATTGCATGGTTCTGTATGTTTTTCTAGCTCAAGGTCAAATATACTGATTATTTTAACTAAAATATTCATTAAAGATGGGATGATAACAAATATCACAAAATAGATATTGCAATTTGGGGAAAAAAGATTTATAGGAGCCAAGAATACAAGAGGATATAGACTGGAATGAGCCTGTTGGACTGCTTCCTAGGCATACACAGGCAGGCATCAGCTGGCTGCGCTTACTTGATCTGCCAGGATCTGGAATTCTCTGCATTCATTATGAATGGGTTCAGAATAACTGAGCTGAGGCTTATGAATAACATCAGAATGCCAATTTATTAATTTACATCTTAGAGTCTCTCTGTTATAGGGATCATGTATTCTCTCCTTTTAGGTACACTAACACACACACACACACACACACACACACACACACACAATTTTATCCAGAAAGTTATTTGATGGGCACGGGATTAGAATAAGAGTTCTGTTTTATGAGTCAGACCTTTCATGCCATTAGTCATCTGTTTCAAAACAAAGATGTAATGGGAGAAGAGATGACTCTGCAAAGGGTCTGGAGGAGTCCCCAGTGGGTGAGAAAAGGGCTTGCAACTCAGGACCAGTGGTGTCTTTGGCTTACACTTCCTTTACTTTCTCTCCCCTTGAATGTATAGAAGATATATTATAAAACTTTATGTCCTAAATTAACAAATTCAGCGAGCAATAAAAATATTCTCTGAAGCAGCTTCCAAACTAAAGTCAAGCAGAAGTTTCTATAGGGACTTTGATTCTAGGCAAGAATAGCTGTTTTGTGAGGCTGTGAGTAGCTCAGAGTCTCTCCCTCCTGCTCAGCCTCCTTCCTCTCCTTTCTTTCTACAATGGACCTCCAAAAAATATGTAAAATCTAACTAAAAGAGAGATGGAAAATCTTGGATGTTGTCCAAATTTTATTTAAAGTATAAACTTTAAAATGATTCTAAAATCACTTTCTTAACCTTTTTAAAAGAAATAATGTAGGACAGAAATGGAAAGAATACATTACATACTTAAATGATTTCCAGTGAAATTACCTTAAATGCATTGAAATATTCTTCAAAAACAAGATTACATTATAATTTTATAAATGTGTTAGGTTGTCTTTTTATATTGTGTGTATATGTGTGTGTGTGTAATGGTTTTATATTCCATGTTTTATGAAGTGACATATTTCTAGCTTTAAGAAGTCCCTATCATGAAGCAATTATTTGCTTGGAATATTATCAGTGTTTAATAATATTTTGCTTATTTGCTATGCAAAATATGTATTTGAAAAGTTAATTGATTATTTGTAGATGATATTGACAGATTTTTTCTTTGGGGATTTTAAAAGTTTTTTTTTCTATTTTATTCACTACTATTGCTGATAGCTTTCATTACTAATATTGTTTTTCTGTAGGATGTCCTTTTCGAAAGGACACTTTCAAGATGTTTCTTTCTATTTTATTTTCAGTTGTTTTACTCTAATGTTCCTACACTTCTTTTCCCTTCATACTTACTGATTTTTTTGTTGATGTTATTGTTTTTGTTTTTTACAAAATTTAAAAAATATTTATCCATTATGTTTTTTAAATACTTTGTGCCTTTTTATCCTTTCTTTTGTGACTCAAATTATTTATTTTGATAAGTCACTGGATGTTTTCTTATGAGAATTTGTGTCTATGTTAATTTTAGTTTTAGATTCTGTTTTTCAAATTATATAATTTCAAATATTTGTACATATTTATGAGGCATAATGCAATGTTTTGATTCATGTATGCATTGGGTAATGATTAACTCAGGGTAATTAACATATCTATCATCTTAAACTTTTATCATTTCATTATGGTGAGTACATTCAAAATTCCTTCTAACTTTTGGAGACATATAATTTATTATTGTTAATTATATTAATCTTGCTATGCCATAGAACACCAGAACTTATTTGTCCTAATGGTACCATTGTGTCTATTTACAAACCTCTCCCCATTCTCCTTCATCTCTATGTTCTTTAGTCTCTGGTAACAACTATTCTATTCTCGATTTTTATCAGATCATTTTTTTTTTACATTCTATATATGAGTAGGTCATACAGTGTTCAGAGAAAGGGGAACTCTTATACACTGTTGGGGGAAGTTATGGAAAACAGTAGGGTGGTTATTCAAACAACTAAAAATAGAACTACCATAAGATCCAGCAATCCCACTACTGGGTAAGTACTAAAGAAAATGAAATCAGCATGTCAAAAAGAGACACTCACATTCCCATATTTGTTGCAATACTTTTCACAAGAGCCAGGATATGGATTTAATCTAAATGTTCACCAAAAGATGAATGGATATAGAAAATATTTTATATATACATATTTGATCTCTATTAAGTCATAAAAAGCATGAAATCCTGTCATTTGGGACAGCATGGATGAACCTGGAGGACATAATGTTATGTGAAATAAGTCAGGCACTGAAAGATTTTAGTGTTTCTTAAAAAAAAACACTGCATTTTTCAGTTTTAGTTCTTAACTGAGCTGAAGAACACTATTAGAGTCATGCTTTATAGTTCCCATTTCTCTGGTTTGATTTCCTGCCTGTTCACTAATTATAACCATATTTTCTTTTAGGTCCTTGAACATATTTAGAAGAACTACTTTAGAATCCTTAACTGTTTGTTTCAATATGTGAGTCAACCCTTGTTTGATCTACTTTGACTGCATTTTCTTTTGATTAGTAGTCCTATTTCCCTGCTTCTCATGTCCTATACTAATGCCCAGTATCTGTTTATAATGGAAAACATTTTTAATACTTTATGGTATATTATGGTCTTTTATCATAATGTACTTCATAAGTAAATAAAATGAGTAAAAAAATTATAGTAAGTCTCCATTAAGTAAGGACTCAAGAAATTGGCATTGGTTCATATTAAAACAATGTAAGAAAAGAAGAATCTCCATATTTACCTCTGACAAATCGATGCATTAAGAACACGAGAGAAACCATTTAGTTAATGTTCAAATATCAAAGGTTTGGAGCTCCTCCAGTAAATTAAATGATTACCCAAAGGAAATTTAAGATAAGTGTAAGTCATACCTCAATTGGGTGATCAAAATATATCAGAAGCATAAATATTTTGGTGTTTTAAGAAATGAAGTTGAACAAGCTTCATTACTTACATTGCATATAAAATGTAAATACATTTTCATAAAAGTATGTCTGTTACCATGTGGAATTGAAGCCTCAAGACATGACAAATTCAATAAAAGAATCATTAGATGTAGTTCTACATTGGGATGTGCAGTTGTTTTGATTATACTGGTAAATCATTCATGTTTAATATTAATAAAGAGTAACTCAAGAGTAGTCCCTGGGGAAACATGCCTTGGGGAAAGAAGTTCATTTAATTTTAATGCTACATTAGGTAATATATCTTATTTTCTGCAAAATACAGGTACAAAAGTAAATAATGCTGAAATCAATACTCTGGGTGAATATCAGTAATAAACGATGCAATACTAGGACCCTGCCTTTGAAACTAAATGGAAATTATAAAGCAGAACAAAACATATGGCCAAATTCACCTTAGAAATGCCTGAAAATTCAAATATCAGCAACCCAATTCTAACCAAAGATATTAAATTATATTATATAGTTTTCCCTAAACTGAATTCCATATAATTATAATAAAAAAACTACAGATGGAAAATATTTAAAAATACATGTATCTATACTAAATATGTACAGACTTTTTTTAAATTTCCTAACAATACAGTATAACTACTTAAATGGCATTTACATTGTATTAGTTTTTAGAAGTAATCTTGAGATTATTTAAAGTATACAGAGTATATGAGAGGATATATGTTAGTTTTATTTAAATACTACAACATAATATAAAGGACTGAACTATCCAGGTATTTTGTATCCATGGAGGGTTCTGGAACCAAGCCCCATAGGCACATAGGGATGACTATACAGAGATTTTAAAAGCAGTACTTGGGAACTCAGGGTTGTGGCAAGATAATTTCCATTTGATTTTAAACTTTTTCAGCAATCCATATAGTCATGTATGCAAAAAAATGCTCTTAAGAAAGTCAGGGAATACAAGCAGGAATCTCACAAGCATGAGAACTAGGAGTCTGTATGTTTTTATCTGTCACCTTGATTTCTTGTCTGTGAAGGCAATCCTACCCCAGTGATGGAGGTGCAGGGAATTGTATGTGGTTTCTCTAAAGTACTGCCTATCTCTGGAGCAATTGAGCACTTTGACATTTTTATTTTCTTTAAATTTTTTATTGGTCCATTTTAATCATACATGATAAGCCAGGCGTGGTGGTGCATGCTTGTAGTCCCAGCGTGGGACTTGGGAGGCTGAGACCAGAGGATCCAGGTTCACAGCCAGCCTCAGCTACTTTGTGAGGCCTTTGCAACTTAGTGAGACCTTGTTTCAAAATAAAGAGTAAAAAATAGGGTTGGGGGTGTAGCCCAGAGGTAGAATCCTCCTGGATTCAATCCCTGGTACTGCAAAAAAAAAAAAAAATCATACATGATAGTGAGATACATAGTGATATGTTCATATATGCACATAACATTATTTGGTCTGTTTTCTTCTCTCTTTTCCTTCCCTACTCCTCTTTCACTTCTCTACTGGTCTCTTAATTTTCATGAGGTCTTTTTTCTTTCATTTTTTTCCTCTTTTCTCTCTGGCTTCCATATTTAAGAGAAAACAGGCAGCCATTGATTTTCTGAGTCTGGCTGATCTTACTTGGCATGCTATTCTCCAGTTCCATCCATTTTTCTTCAAATGATACAATTTTGTTCTTTATGGTTCAGTAAAATTCCATTGGAGATATATACACATTGACATATCTATATCTACATCTATATCTATATCTATATCTATATCTATATCTATATCTATCTATATATATCACATTTTCTCAATTGAATACTTTTAAATGGAATAATGTCCTAAAGACCCATGGAATAAAAAAGTACTTGAAGTTTCTTCCATAATTAGACAGGTTTTAGGTGGCACATAAATGCCACCTAACCATTATGACAGAAGGCGGTCTCTTCCTGTGAATTCAAGTAGCTTTTGGTCTAATTCTTATATAACTTCAAAATCTACTGAGTTTTAGGATAACTATGTATATGTCATCTCTTACAAATGCATTACTCTTTGATCTCACTCAAAATAGTGTCTTGCTTAGAGCTGGTATTAAGCAGGAGTCTATTGCATGGATGAGTGAAAGAATAAATGAATGAAAAGCAGATCTTAAAATCTGACAAAAACAGACCTTTGCAATAGAAGTGTGACATAAAGAATTAAATAGTCTTATAATAAGTATGAAGTGCACCCTGGATTTCAACAGCTCATTTGAATTTCAAGAGAACATATCACATTGTGTAGAAGACAGTCAATCTTTCTGAGTAAGAGTGAGTGAATGAGTAAATACAATTCATGATTATGATTTATAGAACGCTTACACTTTGATTTTTTTAATTTATTACATTTATTGTTGCATTGTAGTTATACATTTTGGTAAGTGTCAGGGGACTTTGATTTTTTGTAATGCGAGCTTCAGTAATTAACTGCTATCTCCCACAATCAGTTCATAAATATTATTTTAATAAGCTGCCTAACATTTAGCTCAGATGTTTGCCTTAAAGTTTAAAACCCATATCATTTCCCCAGTGTAACAATGCAATATCATACACATATTACTGAAGAAACAAGTTGGTGTATAAGAATCAAACACAGGATAGAAAAAGGAAGTTCAAAACATGAATTTGGTAGAGAAAGTAGGAAACACACCTTTCACAGAATTATGCACACAAAAAATTACAGTAGAGCTGGGTGTGGTGGCGCACGCTTGTAATCCCAGTACTTTGGGAGGTGGAGACCGGAGGATCCAAGTTCATGGACAGCCTCAGCTTTCTCTCTCTCTATCTCTCTCTCTCTCTCTACTCTCTCTCTCTACTTAGTGAGGCCCTCCACAACTTCGTGAGATCTGGTTTCAAAATAAAGTATAAAAAAATAGGGCCAGGGGTGTAGCGCGGAGGTAGAATGCCCCTGGGTTCAATCCCCAGTACTGCAAAAAAAAAAAAATTACAGTAGATACTTGATCCCAATGTAACACCTATTGATTAATATCTAAGACCATGAGAATTTACATGGCTATAATTGTAAGTTGCTAGCAAATTTTTTGGTACCTAAAATCTTGGAAGTCTGAATTTAACTAAATATCAAAGTGGGAGATATAAGCATTAAGAAAATATTAAAAGAATAGATAAGTAAAGCTATTTTACTTAACATATTAGTATTTATGGATCTGTATTAACTATGTTTTTTTTTTCCAGGACAGTTGATGTGGATATTTGAAATAAACATAGGATATGAAATGCAGAAAGAAGTTTAAATTATACTCATTATATTACTGATAAAGTAGTCTATTGCATTGTGCTACTTTGAAAATGTGTGATATTAAGAGAGCAAACATAAGGATAATAGGCATAGAAGAGGGAACAGAAGCTGAAACTAAAGGAATCAGTAATATATTCAGAGAAGTAATAATAGAAAATTTTTCAAACATAGAAAGAGAGGTCGATACACAGGTACAGGAAACATATAGAACCCCCTATAGACAGGATCAGAAAAGAGGTTCACCACACCACATAATAATCAAACTGACTAATGTAGAGGCCAAGAAGAGAATCTTAAAGGCAGCGAAAGGAAAGGAGCAAGTAACATTCAGAGGCAAACCAATAAGAATCACTCCCGACCTTCCAAATCAAGTCATGAAAGCCAGGAGGGCCTGGAACGACATATTTCAAACTCTGAAAGAAAACAACCTCCAGCCAAGATTTGTCCACCCAGCAAAGATATCTATCAAATTTGATGGAGAAATAAAAACCTTCCGTGACAAACAGAAGCTAAAAGACTTTATGTCTTCCAAACCAGCACTAGAGAAAATTCTCAAAGACATTAATTACAAAGAAGAAAAAATAAGGAAATGCCAGAACCAGAGAAACAGTGATTTCCATCAAACAAATAACAAGGCAAAGAACAAACACTACCTCAAACAGAAATTAAGTCTCAAAATGTTAGGAATGAAAACCCATCTCTCAATAATCATGCTGAATATAAATGGCCTCATATCCCCACTCAAAAGACATAAGGTGGCAAAATGGATTAAAAATCACAATCCATCTATATGCTGCCTGCAAGTAACATACCTTACAAGTAAAGATGTGCACAAACTAAAGGTGAAGGGGTGGAGCAAGGTAATCCACGCTAATGGAACTTGAAAACAAGCAGAAGTAGCAAGTATGATATCAGACAAATTAGACCTCAAACCTAAACTTAACAGAAGAAACAAAGAAGGTCATTTCTTACTGGTAAAAGGAACAATCCAGCAAGAGGATATAACAATAGCCAACATTTATGCCCTAAACATAGGTGCAGCCACTTTCATTAGAGAAACGCTTCGTGACATTAAATCACACATAGATCCCAATACAATAATATTGGGAGACTTCAACACCCCTCTCAAACCACTAGATCAATCTTCAAAACAAAAGGTCAGTAAAGATGCCTGAGACCTAAGGAACACCATAAACCAAATGGACCCAGTAGACACATACAGAATATTCCACCCAACTACAGCTGAATTCACATTTTTTCAGCTGCTCATGGAACTTTCTCTAAAATAGACCATATTCTAGGCCACAAAGTGAGTACTAGCAAGTTCAAAAAATGTGACATAATGCCCTGCGTCTTTTCAGATCATATGGAATGAAACTAGAAATCAACTATAAGAAGACTGAGAGAAACATCATAAACACGTGGAGACTGAATACCACACTGCTGAATGAGGAATGGGTAAAAGAAGAAATAAGGGGAGAAATTAAAAAATTCCTAGAAACAAATGAAAATGGAGACACAACTTATCAAAATCTCTGGGACACCCTGAAGGCAGTATTAAGAGGAAAATTCATAGCACTAAGTGCCCACATAAGAAGAACAGAAAATCACCAAATAAATAACCTAATGACACACCTCAAAGCCCTTGAAAAACAGGAACAGTCTAACCCCAAAGCCAGTAGAAGACAGGAAATTATTAAAATCAGAGCAGAAATCAATGAAGTAGAGAATAAAAAAACAATAGAAAAAATCAACAAAACCAAAAGCTGGTTCCTTGAAAAAATAAACAAGATAGACAAACCACTAGCCAACCTAACTAAAAGAAAGAGAGAATCAATCCAAATTACTAAAATAAGAGATGAAAAAGGGGATATTACCACCGACAGCACGGAAATCCAGAGGATTATCAGAAACTACTTTGAAAAACTATACTCCAACAAAATGGAAAACCTAAAAGAAATTGACAAGTTTCTAGACATGTACAAACTTCCTAAGTTGAATCAAGAAGACATAGAAAATTTAAATCGACCAATAGCAATTAACGAGATTGAAGCAGCAATAAAGAGCTTACCATCAAAGAAAAGCCCAGGTCCAAATGGTTTCCCAGGTGAATTTTTAAAGCCTTTACAGAAGAACTAATCCCAATACTCCTCAATCTATTTCGTGAAATAGAAAGAAATGGGACTGTCCCAAACACATTCTATGAAGCCAACATCACACTAATACCAAAACCAATAAAAGACAGCTCAAGAAAAGAAAACTATAGACCTATATCGTTGATGAACTTAGATGCAAAACTTCTAAACAAAATACTATCAATGTGCATTCAAAAACCAAATCACGAAAATCATACATCATGACCAAGTCAGGTTCATCCCAGGGATGCAAGGCTGGTTCAACATACAAAAAACAATCCATGTAATCCAACACATAAACAGAATTAAAGACATAAATCACATGATCATTTCAATAGATGCTGAAAAAGCATTTGACAAAATCCAACACCCATTCAAGATAAGAACACTGCAGAGATTTGGAATAGAAGGAACATACCTCAACATCATAAAGGCATTATACAATAGGCCCACAGCCAACATCATACTGAATGGGGAAAAACTTCGAGAGTTCCCTTCAAAAACAGGAACAAGACGAGGATGTCCGTTGTAACCACTCCTTTTCAATATAGTACTCGATACTCTACCCAGAGCAATAAGGCAAGAGAAGGAAATAAAAGGAGTACAAATAGGAAAAGAGGAACTGAAACTATCTCTATTTGCAGATGACATGATAGTATACTTAGAAGATCCAACAAACTCAACCAAAAGGCTCATAGAACTGATAAACAAATTCAGCAAAGTGACAGGATACAAAATCAATCTCAAAAAATCAGAAGCTTTTCTGTATGCCAACCATAAATCCACTGAAAAAGAAATCCAGAAGACATTTCCACTCACGATATTCCCCCAAACAATAAAATACTTGGGAATAAACCTAACTAAGGAGGTAAAAAACCTCTACAAGGAAAACTACAAACATTGAAAAAAGAAATTGAAGAAGATCTTAGAAGATGGAAAGATCTCCCATGCTCTTGGTTAGGCAGAATAAATATCATCAAAATGGCCATTCTCCCAAAAGTGCTCTACAGATTCAATGCAATACCCATTAAATTACCAAAGTCATTCTTCACTGACATAGAAAAATCTGTCCTTAAATTCATTTGGAACAACAAAAAACCCAGAATAGCCAAAGTAGTTCTCAGCAACAAGAACCACACAGGAGGTATCACAATACCTGACTTCAAACTATACTACAAAGCCACAGTAATAAAAACAACATGATATTTGAAGAAAAGCAGACACATAGACCTATGGAGCAGAATAGAAGACTCCGAAACAAACCCACACACCTACAGCCAATTGATTTTTGACAACGGGACTAAAAGCACCCAATGGAAAAAGGATAGCCTCTTCAACAAATGGTGCTGGCAAAACTGGCTAACCATATGCAGAAAAATAGAAAGAAACCCCACTTTCTCACCTTGCACTAGAGTCAACTCAAGATGGATCAAAGACCTAGAAATCAGACCAGAGACCTTGCAGCTACTCAAAGAGGGCATAGGCCCAACACTTCAATACATAGGCACAGGTAAAGACTTCCTCAACAAGACCCCAAAGGCACAGGAAACTAAAATGAGAATTAATACGTGGGATTGCATTAAACTAAAGAGTTTTTGTGCAGCAAAGGAAACAATCAAGAACCTCAACAAGGTGTCCATCAACAGATGAATGGATCACAAAACTATGGGATATGTACACAATGGAATTTTACGCAGCCACAAAGAAGAACAAAATCACTTCATTTGCAGGGAAATGGAGAGAACTAGAGAACATCATGTTAAGTGATATTAGTAAGTCACTAAGAGTAAAAAATCGGATGTTCCCCCTAATCTGTGGGAGCTAGATAGAATGGGACTTAGAAGGGACTTAGAAAGGAAGAAGAAGAAATCTTTAGATGGACAAAGAAGGTGACCTAACTGAGGGAGTTGGGAGGGGGGTGGAGGGAAACACACTATAGCACATGATGTACATACACAAACCTATAAGACTCAATCAACTATCCGGAGCATGAAAGGGAGGGAAGAGGGAAGGAATAGGGAGGGATTGGAGGGAGGGCTAAATGTGCAATGTGTGCATATATGATGTTCATACCCTGACATATATCAAAATGTCAATAAAAAGAAAGAAAGAAAAAAAGAACCTCAACAGAGGGCCGACAAGAATGGGAGATTCTCCTCTGATAGAGGACTCTCCTCTGATAGAGGACTCATATCTAGAATATACAGAGAACTTAAAAAAATCATCACTAAAAAAACAATTAACCCAATCAAAAAATGGGCAAGTGAACTAAATAGACACTTCACAGAAGAAGAAATACAAATGGCCCATAAATGTATGAAAAAATGTTCAACATCATTAGCAATCAGAGAGATGCAAATCAAAACTACCCTAAAATTTAACCTAACCCAAATTAGAATGGCAATCATTAAAAACACAAACAACAACAAATGCTGGTGAGGATGTGGAGAAGTAGGAACTCTACTACACTGTTGGTGGAATTGCAAATTAGTGCAACCGTTTTGGAAAACAGTGTGGAGGATCCTCAGAAGAATGGGAACAAACCTACCATATGACCCAGCAATGCCACTGTATTGGACAGGGTTCTCTAGATTAACAGAATACACAGAATGAGTATATTTGAAAAAGGGATTTATCAGATGGGCTTACAGTTTGATGCAACGTAGTCCCAGGTTCTGACTGCACGTGGAGAGTCAGAGGAATCAGTAGCTGTTCGAACGGTCTAAGAGCTGGAGTCTTAGGATCGGAGCAACCACTAATTCAGTCCCAGTCCAAGACGTGAAGATCAGGAAGCTTCTTCGGAGAAACGATGGTGAAGTTTCAGTTCCAAGAGCTGGAGGTCGAGAAGATCAATGAGCTCTTCAGAGAAAGGCGAAGCCGGCGGCCAACGATCTCAGGCAAGAGCAGATGCGTTTTTCCTCGGAAAGAGTCGCACACACTCTACTCGGCTTCTCCCTCTTTTATCTAAGTCCGCACCTATCAGAATCCTGCTGCCTACATTCAGGGCAGGGCTTTCTGTTTAACCTGCTGTTACACACCCAAAATCACATAATCTTGGGTGTGTCATGATCAGGTCAAGTTGACAACCTAGATTAACTATCACAAGTCCACCCCTTGTCCACTTGACTCCTAACCTTGTCTTTTTAAATCCTATCAATCTTCACATAAATACAATAATAATATCAAAAATTTCGCCTAAACAGGATAAAGCTATCGCACGTACAACCGGAAACGCACCAATTACTTCCCCTGAATAGGAGGCAGGGCTTTCTGAGTGATACTTATTCCTAATACTTAAGTATTGATATAAAGTCCATCAGTATTATATTACATAATAGAGAAATACGGGAAGAGATAAGAGAGATATCTGCTTAACACATATAAATATACATATATATATATATATATGTATATATATATATATATATATATATATACAAACATTTTAGTAATGGAATAACAAGAATATTTATAGCAATCACAATCCTCTTTTCTGTAACTAGTCTCATGGCCGTAGTTGGTACTTATAACTACCTTCTTCTACTACCCATTCTGTATTTCCTCTACCTTCAGCCAGCACTTCAGCAGGTCTTGGTCCTTTACCCGGAGGGGTGACCCACACCTTCATTCCTGGAGGGTCTGAGACATTTGCCATCCTGTCCGGATTAGGTTGTTGCAGTTGTCCATTAATTTTAATAACAGGACATGGCAATACTAGGAGACATCCTAAGGGATCTCCTGCTTTCCAGGTATACTTTTCCTTACTCCCATTGTGGAGTAATAGTCCAATTTCCCC
>PVJS01045806.1:0-16083 GCA_004027185.1 Glis glis | reverse complement strand
TACCTCCGCGCTACACCCCTGGCCCTATTTTTTATACTTTATTTTGAAACCGGGTCTCACGAAGTTGCGGAGGGCCTCACTAAGTAGAGGGGGAGAGAGAGAGAGAGAGCTGAGGCTGGCCGCGAACCCGGATCCTCCGGTCTCCGCCTCCCAGAGTACTGGGATTACAAGCGTGCGCTGCCATGCCTGGCCCTATTCTTTATTTTGAAACAAGGTCTCACTAAGTTGCTGAGAGCCTCACTAAGTAGCTGAGGCTGGCTGCAAACCGGGGTCCTCTGGTCTCAGCCTCCCAAGTACTGGGATTACAAGCCTGCGCCACCATGCGCAGATATTGTTTACTAATTTTTTGATGTGGTACTGGGGATTGGATCCAGGGATGTTCTACCTCCAGGCTACACTCCCAGCCCTATTTTATTATATTTATTTGGGAACAGGCTTTTTCTAAGTTACTGAGGCTAAAACCTGTGATCTTCCTGTCTCAGCCTCCTAAGTATTGGGATTACAGGCATATACCACCACACTCAGCATTTTTTTTTGTACTGGGGATTGAATCCAGGGACATTCTACCTCTGAGCCACACCCCTACCCCTTTTTATTTTTAATTTTTTATTTTTTTGGCACTGGGAATTGAACCCAGGGGCATTCTACCTCCAAGCTACACCCCAACCCTATTTTTTATTTTTTATTTTGAAACAGGGTCTCACTAAGTTGCAGAGGGCCTTACTAAGTAGCTGAGGCTGGCCATGAATTCGGATCCTCTGGTCTCAGCCTCCCAAGTACTGGGATTACAAGTATGTGCCACCATGCCCGGCAGCCCTTTTTATTTTTATTTTTTATTTTGAAACAGAGTTTCACTAAGTTGTCAAGGATCTTGCTAAGTTTCTGAGACTGGCCTTGAACCTGGGATTGTCCTGTCTCAGCCTCCCAATTACTGGGATTACAAGCATGTGCCACCACACCTGGCTATTTATTTTGAAACAGGGTCTTGTTAAGTTGCTGCGGGTTTCCCTAAGTTGCTGAGGCTAGCCTTGAACCTGTGACCCTCCGAGGCCTTTGAGTTAGGTTAAGCTAAGAAGTTTGGTTTTTTTCTGTAGGAGTATTTGAAGACTTTTGCGCGGAGGAGTCACATGTCAGAGCTGTCCTTCAGGAAGATAAATTAGGCAGTGATGCTTAAGACGGATTGAAGAAGAAAAGATGTGGGGTGGAGAAGCAAGTTAATAGTAGGCTAGGCAGAGAGGGTGAGCTGGAAGGAGGCCAGGTGGTGGGTGCAGAGCACAAGGCAGTGAGGGTGCATCGATAGCATGAAAATGGTAACTTGGGAAGGAGATTTTGGGTCTGCTGGAGGGGAGTGGTGGAACTGCAGTGGGTTTGGAATGGAAAGGCTCTTTGAGTTTCACTGTAGATGGGAAATCTGAAAGCCTTTATGTAGAATAGGGGATTGAGACCTTAGAGCAGTGCAGAGGGTAGAATTTTCTAGGAAATGGGGTGTAGCCAGAGAAGGGCAATAACAAGGATGGGAGAAGGACCACAAAAGAACACTATCCCCTAAATCAGCTAGAAGGTGTTGTTGGCTATGGCTGGTGTTGCCAGGATAGGCTGAGTCAAAGTAGGACTGAGAGTTGGTATGATGACACAGGCTGGTAATCTCACTACTTGGGAGGCTGAGACAGGAGGATTTCAAGTTTGAGGACAGCCTCAGCAAGATAGGGAGACTCTTAGTAACCTAGCAAGACCCTGTATCAAAATAAAAAATGAAAGCTGGGCATGGTGGCACACGCTTGTAATCCCAGTACTTGGGAGGCTGAGACAGGAGGATCGCAGGTTCAAAGCCAGCCTCAGCAACTTAGGCCCTCCACAACTTAGTGAGACCCTGTTTCCAAATAAGAAATAAAATCGGGCTGGGGGTAGAATGCCTCTGGGTTCAATCCCCAGTACCAAAAAAACCCCACAAACAAACAAAAAAAATAAAAAGGGCTGGGGTTATAGCTCGGAGGTAGAACACCACTGGGTTCAATCCCCAGTACCACAAAAATAAATAAATTAAATAAATAAATAAATATAATAAATGAAAGAAATAAAGAGTAGGACTGAGGATCTGTTGTTTGCAGTATGTGACGGGTAATGTGAGGCAGAGGACTCAAGCTTGGAGGACAGGACTGTGATGGGATTTGGAGAGACTGTTGGTGCAGCTGTGAAATGAGGGGACCCCATGTGTTTATTTGCCGTACCGAGGAATGGGTGCTTGGAGCTGGGGTAAGTGTAGATATGCAGATAATATTATTAAAGTTATTTGAGCCGGGCGTGGTGGTGCGCGCTTGCAATCCTAGTACTTGGGAGGCTGAGACAGGAGGATCACAGGTTCAAGGCCAGCCTCAGCTCCTAAGTGAGGCCCTCTGCAACTTAGTGAAACCCTGTTTCAAACTAAAGAATAGAAAATAGGGCTGGGGGTATAGCTCAGAGGTAGAATGTTCCTGGTTCAATCCCTGGTACCGCAAAAAAAAAAGAGTTACTTGATTGGAAGAAAGAAACTAAAGTTCCAGATTAAGAAAAAAGAATTAATGATAAGGACTGGAATGTCGAGGGACTTGGAAGGGACAGGACCAGGAAATAGCTGTGAGGAGAATAGTGTGCATGCTTCCACCCTGTGCATTGCTCTTCTCCACTCAGTTGAGGCATGGGGGCATAGCCAGCCACAGTTGTTGGTCCCTGTCACCTTCCATATACAGAGAGCCTGCCCCATTTTTGGTCTTGATTCTACCCTGTTGGGGAACAGAGTATGATCCTGCTTGAGCTGGGTGCCTGCCCTGGTCTGGTTGGCTGTGGTTGGGCTAAGTGTTAGGGAGACGGACTGGTGTAGTGTGAACACACTGCCAGGAGCTGGCGGAGCTGCCTAAGACTGGCATGTAGAGAAGGAACAAGGGGACAACCCCTCAAAAAACGGGGTGTAGTGCAGCAATTAAGACAAAGCACAGGCCGGGTGTGGTGGCGCACGCTTGTAATCCCAGTAGTTTGGGAGGCGGAGACCGGAGGATCTGGGTTCGCGGCCAGCCTCAGCTTTCTCTCTCTCTCTCTCTCTCTCTCTCTACCTAGTGAGGCCCTCCACAACTTTGTGAGACCCGGATTCAAAATAAAGTATAAAAAAATAGGGCCGGGGGTGTAGCGTGGAGGTAGAACGCCCCTGGGTTCAATCCCCAGTACCGCAAAAAAAAAAAAAAAAAAAAAAAAAGACAAAGCACAGTTCTTGCTTATAGCCTGCTAGCATAGAAAAATAGAAATGGATCAAGAACACAGGAGGCAGAGCTGGTAAGGAGAGGAGCAGTAGGCAAGGCTTGATGAAGAGGCGTCTGTGAGCTCTGTGTGTGAGGACAGTTTCCTGGCAGGGTGAGGAGGAGGTAGACAGTATTCTGAGTAGAGGGAAGTACGAGCAAAGGGGCAGATCTTGATGTTGTTTCTGATTGTCTTTTATTCTTTTTAAAAGAAGTATTCACAGACACATTTTATGATGAGAGTAAATGGTGTCCACATCAGCCAAGGGGTGCGCAGGACGCAGGTCACTGGGTGTCATCCTCATTGCCCCTTACTCTTTGTGTGCAGTTTCTTTCCTGTTATCTCACAGAACTAGTCATCATAGAAGTGATGTGGTGGTCCATGCTCATCCAGTCAAAAGTGCATATAAAGTAGTACTCAGCATCATTGCACCTGACATGTAAATACTTGGGTAATTTTTATTTTTATGATACTGGGGATTAAACCCAGGGGCATTCTACCTCTGAGCTACACCCCCAGCCCTATTTTAGGGAGACAGGGTCTCCCTAAGTTGCTGAGAGACTAACTAAGTTGTTGAGGCTGGCTTTGAACCTGGGATCCTCCTGTCTCAGCCTCCCAAGTACCGGGATTACAAGCATGTGCCACCACACCCAGCTAAATTTTAATATTCATTAAAAATGATTTTCACTATATATTTTTCAGATATGTAAAGATTATTTATGAATGAAATGGGCTCTCACTATGTTACCCAGGCTGGCCCAGAACTCCTGGACTCAATCTTTCTACCTCAGTCTCCCACGCAGCTGGGGCTACAGGGCACACCACCCCACCTGGCTATATTGCTATTTTCATATTGATGTATTTCCCTGGTTCTTACTCCAAATGCATGTGAACTGTTTAGTGGTCATTCCTGTTCAAAATGGCAAGGTTTTTTTCTGGCTAGGTTTGAGGTAATTACCTGAGGAAAACTGAAGTTGGAGAGATCTTTTCTGGCCATAGTACATAGTTATACCCTCACCACTCCCAAAGATTTTCCAGATCAATTCTTCCCCAAAAGATTTATTGTGTCCCATGTAGAAACTACAGTGATGTGGTTGTTAAAGTGAGGGAAGGCTTTTTTTTTTTTTGTGGTACTGGGGATTGAACCCAGAGGCATTGTATCTTCCAGTGATACCCTCAGCCCGATTTTATTTATTTGGAAACAAGATCTTGCTAGGTTGATGAGAATCTCACTATTTGCTGAGACTGTCCTCGAACCTGCGATCCTCCTGTCTCAGCCTCCTAAATACAGGGATTACAGGTGTGTGCCACCATGCCTGGCTAGAGGGAAGCCTTTTTAATGATCATAAGATGTACAGGGAAATTTAAAAACAATTGAGCACTTTGTTTGTTTGTTTGTTTATTTATTTATTATTTATTTATTTATTTTGTGGTACTGGGGATTGAACCCAGGGGCATTCTACCTCTGAGATACACCCCCAGCCCTATTTTTTATTCTTTATTTTGAAACAGGGTCTCACTAAGTTGCGGAGGGCCTCATTAAGTAGCTGAGGCTGGTTGTGAACCCGGATCCTCCAGTCTCAGCCTCCCAGGTACTGGAATTACAAGCATGTGCCACCATGCCCAGACAACTGAACTTTAGAAATATGTTATCCAGCTGGGCGTGGTGACGCACCCTTGTAATCCCAGTACTTCGGGAGGCGGAGACTGGAGGATCTGGGTTCGTGGCCAGTCTCAGCTCTCTCTCTCTCTCTCTCTCTCTCTCTCTCTCTCTCCCTGTCTCTCTCTCTCTCTCTCTCTCTCTCTCTACTTAGTGAGGCCCTCCGCAACTTCGTGAGACCCGGTTTCAAAATAAAGTATAAAAAATATAGGGCTGGGGGTGTAGCGCGGAGGTAGAACGCCCCTGGGTTCAATCCCCGGTACCACAAAAAAAAAAAAGAAATATGTTATCCATTAATTTGCCAGGCTATCTTGAGAGAGAGCTAAGAGGTGTCAGATGCTCATCTCTTGTCCCAGAGTTGACATTAATATGTAGCTGGATTCATTGAGCATGGTGGTGCACGCCTGTCTAGCTACTTGGGAGGTTGAGGCAGGAGGATCACAAGTTCGAGTTTAGTCTCGGCAACTTAGTGAGATCTTGTCTCAAAAATAAAATAAAATGGGCTGGGGATACAGGTCAGTGATAGAGCACCCCTGGGTTCAACCTCCCCCCCAGAAAAAAAAAATCAATGCAAGAGGGCTCAGGATGTAGCTCAGTGGTAGAGCATTTGCGTGGCGTGTGTGAGGCCCTAGGTTCAATCCCCAGCACCATTTAAAAAAAAAAAAAAAGGCCGGGCATGGTGGCGCACACTTGTAATCCCAGTACTTGGGAGGCTGAGACAAGAGTATCCGGGTTCACAGCCAGCCTTAGCTACTTAGTGAGGCCTCCACAACTTAGTGAGACCCTGTTTCAAAATAAAGAATAAAAAATTGGACTGGGGGTGTAGCTCAGAGGTAGAATGCCCCTGGGTTCAATCCCTGTTACTGCAAAAAAAAAAAAGTTATTTGATTGCAAGAAACAAACTAAGGTTCTAGATTAAGAAAAAAAAAGTAGAGGGACTTGGAAGGGACAGGACCAGGAAATAACTGTGAGGAGAATAGGGTGCATGCTTCCACCCTGTGCATTGCTCTTCTCCACTCAGTTGAGTTCCACACACACACAAGAAAATAGCTGGGTTTGTCCCACATGTTGGTGGTTATAATGGCAGCCCCAGTATGTTCTTTCATTTTCTCAAGATAGATGGGACAAGCAGAACATTGTCCATGTATTACTCTGAAGTCATCTCATGGTGTGACATTGGAAATCTGGCTGGCCAGTGTGCACAGACAGATAAAAGTTTCACACAATACCTCCAGTGTGGCATGTGAAGCCAGTCCTTGGGGAAACCCTGCACTGCAGTATGGGAGTGAGCCCAGTTGCAGGAAATGGGGTGACAAACTTTCTGAGGCTGTGGGTCCAGGTGACACGTGACATGTGACCATCCTTTACATATTCAGTCACAGTTTGTTGATTTTCTTCAGTGCCCCTTTTATAGACATTTGCCAAAATAAAGCAAAGACTTGTGCTCAGGCTGAGGCAGCCTGATTAGTTGTCTATCTTCTGTGAATCTGCACAGAAGTTATGTGGCTTCTCTGCCTTTGTTTTGCTTCCAGCAAGTACCAGTAGCAAGATTTGAGAAAAGTATTCTGGTGCCACAAAGTTGAAGGCATCTTATCGCTGGAGAAATCTGAGCCCAGCTCATCCACACATTAATGGCCCTATAGAGGAAGCCTGTTAATTCTGCCCATAGATGCTGTTTACTTCAGTTTCTGTTGTTCTTCTCTGGTATACGCTAAAATTTTATGACACAAAAAGTGATCTCATGTCAAGAAATTAATCTAAAAAGGCCCTCAGCAGCTGGGCACGGTGGCACATGCTTGTAATCCCAGTACTTGGGAGGCTGAGACTAGAAGATCCGGGTTTGCGGCTAGCCTTAGCTACTTAGGCCCTCCACAGCTTAGTGAGACCCTGTTTCAAAAAAAAGAATACAAAAATAGGGCTGGAGGTGTAGCTTGGAGGTAGAATGCCCCTGGGTTCAATCCCCAGTACCGCAAAAAAAAAAAAAAAAAGCTGGAAGTAGCCAGGCATGGTGGTGCGCGCTTGTAATCCCAGTACTTGGGAGGCTGAGAGAGTATGGCAGATTCGAGGACAGACTCAGTAAGTAGTGAGACTCTCATCAACCTAGTGAAACCCTGTTTTAAAATGCAAATAAATTAGGGCTGGGGGTGTAGCTTAGAGGTAGAATGCTCCATCTCCAGTACCAAAGGGGGTGGGGCTGGGGGTATACAGCTCTTGAGTAGAAAGCCCTTGAGTAGAAAGCCCTTGAGTTCAGTCCCCAGAACTACCACCACCACCACCACCAAAAAAAAAAAAAAAAGCCCACAGGGCCTCCCTAAATTGCAGAGGCTGGCCTCAAAGCTACAATCCTGTCAGCCTCCCAAGTACTGGGATTAAAGGTGTGAGTCACCATGGTCAGCTATTCACTTTTCTTTTTCTCTCTTTTTTTGGTGTGTGGTGCTGGGGATTGAACCCAGGGACATTCTACCTCTGAGTACACCCCCAGCCCTATTTTTTTTTATTCTTTATTTTTGAAACAGGGCCTCACTAAGTTGCAGAGGGCCTCACTAAGTAGCTGAGGCTGGCTGCAAACCTGCAATCCTCCTGTCTCAGCCTCCCAAGTAATAGGATTACAAGTGTGCGCCACCATGCCTGGCTCCCCAAGCCTTTTGGGGGGGGCACTGGGGATTGAACCCAGGGGCATTCTACTCTGAGCTACATCTCCAGCCTTATTTTTAATTCTTTATTTTGAAACAGGGTCTCACTAAGTTGCGGAGGGCCTCACGAAGTAGCTGAGGCTGGCTGTGAACCCCGATCCTCCGGTCTCAGCCTCCCAAGTACTAGGATTACAAGCATGCGCCACCATGCCCGGCTCCCCAGCCTTTTTTTAAAAAATTTTTTTGGCTTTGTTTAGACTGCTGAGAGTCTTGCTGTGTTGCTGAGGCTGCCTTGTAGCCTGCGATCCTCCTTTCTTAAGCCTCCCAAGTACACACAAACACCCACTACCTAGGCACAATCCCAGTCTAACTGCTGAAAAGAGAACATTTTGAAATAGCCAGAGGAAAGGGGAACAAAGAATTTAATTACCCTGCACTTTTTGTTAGAAACTTCAAGTGAGAAGACAGTGGAGTGACATTCTAAAGGGACTGAATTGTCTATCCAGAATTCCACACCCAGTGAAGAGATGTTTCCAGAATGAAGGTGGAGGGAAGACTTTCAGACACAAACTGGAGTTCTCGAGAAATTCTGGACAGAAGTAGGGAGAGCCCTATAGCACACTGCAGTCTGTTCTGCGGATTGTGTTCCAGTAAGGACACCCAGCAAGTCCTCCCTCGCTTCAAAGGCCAGCTGTGAGTTTTGGGTGCCCCAGGCCACCTGCACTACTGACCAACTGTCCACAAAGTTTGGGAGGTTCCTGTGACGCCACCTCAAGTTTGATAATTTGCTAGAACAGCCCCCAGAATTTAGGAGAGTGCTATATTTAACATCACAGCCCTCCACCTCCCGCCAGTGCTGGGAATTGAACCTAGGGCCTCAAGTATCCTAGGCAAGTGCTTTGCTAGTGAGGCGCACCCCAGCTCTTGTTCTTTTTAGTCTTGGGTGCTTCCTTCTATTCTGTTAGAACATGATTATACCCTGTGCCAGACATGGAGGGAGTGATTCCTTCTTTCCTTCCTTCCTTCCTTCCTTTTTTTTTTTTTTCCTGTGGGACTGGGAATTGAATCCAGGGATCATCTATCCCTGAACTATGCCCTAAGCCCTATTTTATTTTATTTTATTTTTTGGTGCTGGGGATTGAACCCAGGGGCATTCTACCTCTGAGCTATGCTCCCAGCCCTATTTTATTATTTATTTATTTATTTATTTATTTATTTATTTATTGCGGTACTGGGGAATGAACCCAGGGGCATTCTACCACTGAGCTACGCCCCCAGCCCTATTTTTTTTTTTTTTTGAAACAGGGTCTCACTAAGTTGTGGAGGGCCTCACTAAGTAGCTGAGGCTCGCCACGAACCCGGATCCTCCGGTCTCAGCCTCCCAAGTACTGGGATTACAAGTGTGCACCACCACACCCGGCTTTTATTCTTTATTTTGAAACAGGTTCTTGCTAAGTTTCCAAAGATCTTTCTAAATTGCCAAGGCTGGGCTTGAACCTGCGATCATCCTGTCTCAGCCTCCCAAGTACTGGGATTACAGGTGTGTGCCACCACGCCTGGCTTGTTACTGGTTTTTAAAAAATTCAGGGGGGGCACCAGATGCTGAGTGCATGTATGCCATTGTCAATATGATTTACATTATGATGTGAGACTATAATGCACTAATAAAGGCACATTAATAAAAAAATTTAAAAATTTCAGGAGGATCTCAGGTTTGAATCCACCACATGGTAACTTAGTGAGAACTGGTTTCAAAATAAAAAACAAATAAAATTGGGCTGGGGATGTACGCTCAGAGGTAGTACGAACCAGGGCTCAGTCCCCTGTATCACAGAAGAAAAACAAAATAAAAAGCAAAGATAAACTTAGCACTTTTATGAGCAAATCCAGTATATACACAAAACTTTATAAATATTCTAATCCTTACCCACCAGACAACACAGCTACTTTAGACCCTCTTAGTCTGGCCAGGTAGTGGACTCTTGAAAGAACCAGCCCTGCTCTACTTCTTCTGTGGATGGGCCAGTCTGTGCAAACCAGCACACTACAAAGCTTCCAGACTGTTCCTTCACTTGAGGAAGAGTCCTCATGGCCCACTACATCCCTTCCTTCCTGGTATTATATAGGTTTTTTTTTTTTTTTTTTTTGCGGTACTGGGGATTGAACCCAGGGGCGTTCTACCTCCGAGCTACACCCCAGGCCCTATTTTTTAATACTTTATTCCGAAACCGGGTCTCACGAAGTTGCAGAGGGCCTCACTAAGTAGATGAGGCTGGCCTCGAACCCAGATCCTCCGGTCTCCGCCTCCCAAATACTGGGATTTCAAGTGTGTGCCACCACGCCCAGCTCCTTCCTGGTATTATGTAGGAATGCCTCTGTCTACATCTCAAATGCTGGACTTTTTTTTTTTTTTTTTTGCGGTACAGGGGATTGAACGCAGGGGCGTTCTACCTCCACGCTACACCCCCGGCCCTATTTTTTTATGCTTTATTTTTGAAACCGGCTCTCACGAAGTTGCAGAGGGCCTCACTAGGTAGAGACAGAGAGACAGAGAGAGAGAGAGACCGGTTGGTCGGTCGATTGATCGATCGCGTGCGTGCATGCGCGCTGAGGTTGGCCGCGAACCCGGATCCTCCGGTCTCCGCCTCCCAAAGTACTGGGATTACAAGCGTGCGCCACCACACCCAGCTCAAATGCTGGACTTTGAAGTCTACCTGATTCCCTAAATTGACTTCAAAGCGACTTCAAAGCCACAAAGCCATTTACGGTCCAGATCCCCTGAACACCCATTCATTCAAGAAATACTTTTGAGCACGGCCAGGTGTGATAGCACATGCCTGTAATCCCAATACTTGGGAAGCTGAAAAAGGATTGCAGGTTTGAAGCCAGCCTCAGCAACTTATAAGACCCTGTTTCGATTTTTTTTTTTTTTTGTTTGTGTGGTACTGGGCATTGAACTCAGGCATTCTACCTCTGAACTACACCCCCAGCACTGTTTTAATTTTTATTTTGAAACAGGGTCTCACTAAGTTGCGGAGGGCCTCACTAAGTTGCTGAGACTGGCCTTGAACCTGCGATGCTCCTGTTTCAGCCTCCCAAGTACTGGGGTTATAGGTGTGCACCACTGCACCTGGCCCTGTTTCAAAATTTAAAAAAATAAAGAGGGCTGGGGGTATAGCCCAGAGGTAGAATGCCTCTGAACTCAATCCCCAATACCAAACTTTAGATAGATAGATAGATAGATGATAGATAGATAGATGGATGGATGGATGGATGGTAGATATAGAGATATAGCAGAGTGTGGTGGTGGTGCATGCCTGTAATTCCAGTACTTGCGAGGCTGAGACCAGAGGATTGCAGGTTCAAGCCCAGCCTCAGCAATTTAGCAAGACCCTTGGCAACTAAGGAGAACCGGTTTCAAAATAAAGAATAAAATTGGGTTGGGGGTGTAGCTTGGAGGTAGAAAACCCCTGGGTTAAATCCCCAGTATCAAAACAAAACTTCTGTTTTTTTTTTTTTTTTGCTGTACTGGGAATTGAACCCAGGGGCATTCTACCTCCGAGCTACACCCCCAGCCCTATTTTTTTATTCTTTATTTTGAAACAGGGTCTCACTAAATTGTGGCTGGCCTCACTAAGTAGCTGAGGCTACTTAGTGAACCCGGATCCTCCGGTATAAGCCTCCCAAGTACTGGGATTATAAGTGTGCGCCACCACGCCTGGCTGAAAACAAAACTTCTGAGTGCTAGAGATAGAGATGGACCCCCAGGGTTTTGTGCTTGCTAAACATACACTACTACTGAGCTACATCCCTAGTCCTTGAAACTAACTTACTCCTCCCTTCCACTGGAAGTTGAACCCAGGGGCTTTCTACCTCCAAGCTACACTCCTAACCCTTTTTCATTTTGAAACAAGGTCTTGTTAAGCTGCTGAGGGTCTTGCTAAATTGCTGATGCTGGCCTCAAACCTGTGCTTCTCCTGTTTTAGCCTCCCAAATACTGGATTACAGGCTTGTGCCACCACCCCTGGCTCCTTGTAACTTTTTTCTTAAAATTTATGCCTATCTCTTCCTTGATGCATTGATTTCTAAAAAGATAAAAATAGAGGCTTAGCAAGTAGTTATGCTGCCCCTTATTTCCACATTCGTAGCAGGCCTGCAGAAGACAGCTTGCAGCATAACCTTGATGTATCTTTTCGTGCCAGGAGCCATCTTTTCTCCCGCCCGCCCACTTGGCACTCTAGCCCCCATATCCACGGAGGCTCCCCGGAGCAGGCTAGGTCCCCCTGTCAGCAGGCTCTAGTCATCGGTATTGTCAACCCCTAGGCATCTCCCTTATACCTCTCTTGTCTACTGCACCTTTTGCTCTAGCAGGTGTAGTTGCATTGTAAGATGTCAAGTATAGACTTTGGTATTAAGTCTAGGTTTTCTTTGAGGGTAGGTAGTGCTGCAGTTTTAGGCTTGCAGTACTGTGGGCTTCTGAATACCTGGCAGCAATTGGACATCCCTTCCACCTGAGATGATCTCACCTAGAGCAAATGTTGGTGGGGCCTGGGTTGAATCCTGCCTCAGACCTAAGGACGCAGTGCCGCCTTGGGACTGCACTGGGGGAACTTCCTTGCAGTGAGGGCTTGTGTAGGTGGCAGTAGTTTGCATTTACTGATTAACTTCTGTGTTCCCCGACTTCCACTTCCACACCTACCTTTTCTTTTTTGAGGTGAAACTCATATAACATAGAATTAAACCATTTTAAGGAGAACAATTCAGTGGCATTAAGTATATTCGCTATGTTGTGCAACCACCACCTCTACCTAATTCTCCAGTTTCATCACTCTAGAAGGATACTCTGTACCCAGTAAACTCATTGTACACAGCCCCTGACAACCACTTCGGTCTGTCTTCATGGATTGACCTATTTTGTATATTTCATATAAATGGGATCATACAATATGTATGTGACCTTTTGTGTTTGGTTTTTCCCCTCCACCCAGGGGTGCTGTACCACTGAGCTACATTCCCAGCTCTTTTTATTTTTTGTTTTGAGACAGAGACTCTTGAGTTGCGGAGGCTGCCCTTGAACGTACGATCTTCCTGTTATGGCATAGAATGTTTGTGAGGTTCATTGTACTGTAGCGTGTGCCAGCGCTTCATTCCTCGTGGCTAAACAGTATTCCATCATATGGATAAGCCACATGTTGGGTGTGCATTCACCCATTAATGGACACATAATAGTTTACACCTTCTGGCTGGTAAATGCGGCTTCCATGACCACAATGCAGACATGAATTGTTTTCGGTACTTTTGGTTATATACCTAAGTGTAGAATTGCTTGGTCATATGGTAATTCCATGTTTAACTTTTTGAGGAATTCTGAGACTGTTTTCCTTCCATACCCATTTTATTTAAAAAAAAAAAAGCATGTGCTTTCATATATATATATAGATATATATCTACATATATCTATAAATATATATATATATGCAGCATAATTCCAACATTAAACTATTTTGTTTAGTAAATGCCTTAGAATTCACAGTTCAACTAGGGGACAGTGTGGCTTGTCTCTCCTGACACCTCTCCTGACTCCAGACTAGATGTGTGCATGAGTTTGCAGACCCACAAGTTCCTGAACTGATGGATGGGTGGTGGTGACTTGTAGAACAGCCAGAGATGATCTTTTCACAGAGATTAAGTTTGGGAGAGATTACAAAAGCATCTTTACATGTTTGAAACTTCCTGGGAAAGCCAGCAGATATTTCAGAAGAACTATAGAATTAAACACTTCCATTGTTGCTGAAGTGTGTTGAGAGGAGTCAGGAGCCTCCCCTGTAACCTCTGTGTCCATTCCAGACCGTGTCCTGGATGTGAGGCCAAGGCAATAGCTGGGACAGAGGCATGGGTCAGAAATGTCCCCATGTAGGCTGGCCAGGACTTCCTCGAGTCAGGCAGAATCTGTGCACAGGTTGTGTGGGGGAGTGTGGCCAGGTCAGCCTTCAGAGCCTCAGTTGCAGTGGTTTCAGTAAGAAGGTTCTAACCCACCCCACTTTCAGATTAATTCAAGGTATTTTCCTTGGGGCATTTCTAAGGATTTTTATAAGAAGTTGGGATCAGATCTTAGGGTGTTTTTACACTGAAAAATAAAATGCTGCAGGGCATGGTGGCCGACATCTATAAGCCTGGTACTTGGGAGGTTGAGACAGGAGGATCACAGGTTAGAGGCCAGTGTGCAGTAAACTTAGTGAGATTCTGTTTCAAAATTTTAAAAAAATTAAATAGGGCTGGAGATATCTCAGAGGTGGAACCCCTCCTTTAATACCCCCTACTGCAAAAAAAGATGTTACTACTACTACTATTATTATTATTATTGTGGGTTTTTTTGGTGGTACCAGGGATTAAACCCAGGGGCATTCTACCTCTGGGCTAGACCCCCAACCCTTTTATTTTTTATTTTGAAACAGGATCCATTAATTTGCGGAGGGCCTCACTAAGTAGCTGAGGCTGGCCAGGAACCTGCAATCCTCCTGTTTCCGCCTCCCAAGTACTGGGATTACAAGTCTGCACCACCACGTCTGGCCTAAAAAAAATGTTACAATATTACTAAGTGAAGCAATTTGAGGGGAGACACAGTAATAGGGAATAGATTTATATGCTCTTACTTAAAATGTAACTATGAGCAAAATGAAATATTTTCATCACAACCATAACACAATACAAATAACCTTTTCTGTTTGTTACAGATAAATTTACATGTGTTGGAAATCAGACCAGAAGCACTTCTGAATTAAGGTAATTTCATATGTATAATTGATACTCATCAATTTTATTTATTTATTTTTTTGCAGTACCAGGGATTGAATCCAGGGTCATTCTACTGCTGAGCTACACCCCCAGTCCTATTTTTTTTCTTTATTTTGAAACAGGGTCTCACTAAGTAGCGGAGGGCCTCACTAAGTAGCTGAGGCTGGCCACAAACCTGGATCCTCCGGTCTCAGCCTCCCAAGTACTGGGATTACAAGCGTGAGCCACCACACCCGGCTTTACTCATCAGTTTTTAAAAAAACATTAAAATTTCTTCAGGTTTTCCTGTGTGTGTATAGGGGGTAGTATTGGGGATCCTGCCCAAGGCCAAGCTAACACTCTACTACTGAACTACACCCCTGGTCTCTTTTCTCTTTCCTTCCTGACCATCTTTCTTTTTTTTTTAAGCCCTGTGTTGGTTTTCAGAATAAACTGATCTTCAGAAGGATGTTATCTTAGCCGGGCGTGGTGGCGCACGCTTTTAATCCCAGTACTTTGGGAGGCGGAGACCAGAGGATCCGGGTCCGAGGCCAGCCTCAGCTCTCGCTCTCTCTCTCTCTCCCCCTCTCCCTCTCCCTCTCTCCTTCCCTCTCTCCCTCTCTTCCTCCCTCCCTCCCTCTCCCTCTCTACCTAGTGAGGCCCTCCGCAACTTCGAGGGCCGGGGGTGTAGCGCGGAGGTAGAACGCCCCTGGGTTCAATCCCTGGTACCACAAAAAAAAAAAAGGATGTTATCTTATAAAGCTTCCTTCCATTCATTCAGCACAATTGCAGACACCTATACTCCTAGCTACTCAGAAGCCTGAGGCAGGCGTATTGTTTGAGCCCAGGAGTTTGGGGCCAGTCTAGGCAACATAGTGAGACCCCCAGGTAGAATGCCTCTGTGTTCTACCCACAGTATCACTTATTAATTAATTAATAATTAACTGGGGGTGTGGCTTGGAGGTAGAATGCCCCTAGTTTCAGTCAACAGTACCAAAAAAAGAAAAGGCAAGTGACTTAAGCAGATGCTTTATGGGAGAACACATAGAGAGTGCAGATAAGCACATAAGGAGATTGTCAGAATCATTATCCATCAGGGAAATGCAATTGAAACCATAATGAAATACCACTGCACACCTGTTAGGGTAACGAAAATGGCAAGTGTCGGCAGGGATATGAGCTGTGCTGCACTTGGAAGTGCTGGGGATGTGAACTGGCACAGCCCCTCAACTCCAACTGCTTTGAAAACAGCCTAAGGCCGGGCGTGGTGGCGCACGCAGGATCCCGGTTCACGGACAGCCTCAGCTAATCAGTGAGGCCCTCCGCAACTTCGTGAGCCCCGGTTTCAAAATAAAGTATAAAAAATAGGGCCGGGGGTGTAGCTCGGAGGTAGAACACCCCTGGGTTCAATCCCCAGTACCACACACACAAAAAAAGAAAACAGCCTGACAGCTTCTTAAGATGTTAAATACTGCTGGGCGTGGTGGCGCACGCTTGTAATCCCAGTACTTTGGGAGGCAGAGACTGGAGGATCCGGGTTCGCGGCCAGCCTCAGCTCGCGCGCTCTCTCTCTCTGTCTCTATCTCTCTCTCTCTCTCTCTCTCCCCTTAGTGAGGCCCTCCGCAACTTCGTGAGACCTGGTTTCAAAATAAAGTATAAAAATAGGGCCCGGGGTGTAGCGCGGAGGTAGAACACCCTTGGGTTCAATCCCCGGTACCGCAAAAAAAAAAAAAAAAAAAAAAAAAAAAA
>PVJS01045805.1:0-16081 GCA_004027185.1 Glis glis | reverse complement strand
TTTTTTTTTTTTGCGGTACCGGGGATTGAACCCAGGGGCTTTCTACCTCCGCGCTACACCCCCGGCCCTATTTTTTTATGCTTTATTTTGAAACCAGGTCTCACGAAGTTGCGGAGGGCCTCACTAAGTAGAGAGAGGGACAGAGAGACAGAGAGAGAGAGAGAGAGGGAAAGAGCTGAGGCTGGCCGCGAACCCGGATCCTCCGGTCTCCGCCTCCCAAAGTACTGGGATTACAAGCATGCGCCACCACGCCCGGCTTAAAATTGTTCTTAAAGAGGGCTGGTTATCTCCTCAATGTGCCAGAATTCTAGATTTGGTTTAAAAAACGACATGGCATAGTTCAATAATAGAGTGATTGCCTAGCATGTGCAAGGCCCCAATACCAAGCAATACCAAGCGCGTGTGCGCACACACACAAACACACACACACACACACACACACACACACACAGAGCGAGGCACAGTATACACTATATATCAGGGTTACCAATGAGACCTAGACAACCCATGTACATTCTGAGAGAAGAAGATAAGTGGCTGAACTTCCACCTATGTGATTTTGAAGTTTTAATGCATTATTTCAGTACTGGGTAGTTAGCAGTCTTTGAGGATGGGACCACAGAACTGTCACTATTTAGACTCAAGCAGTCAGCAATAGGAAACCGAAGTTTCCTCATTTGTAAAAAAAAAAAAAAAAAAGGTGAATTAGATCATTGTCAAAACTATTTCTACCTCTAGGAGTATAATTTTACAAGACCCTTTTAGTCAACATGCAGCTGGAGTTTTTCCATGAAGCATCACCTTAACCATTACTGATTCCTATCAGCAAGGAGAAATAGAGCCTACAACTGAAAAATAAAAACACTGACGTAAAGGATTCCACCCATCACTGGAGCCAAGACATGTCCAATCACCATGGATGGCACAGCGGTTGGCCCAGAAAATCAGGTCAACCAGGTAAATGATTTGGACCAATTCTCCCAATCACATACGCAACAGAACAGAAGACCAAAGATTCAGGTTCTAGTCCTGAATTTGAGTTTGGAGACAGAGATCCCAGAGTCAAATGCAATTCCATCACTTACTGGCTTTGTGATCTTTAGACTTAATTTTTCTGAGTCTGTTTCTTCATCTGAAAAAGGGGAGTACATGATTTCATTGAATCATCATGAGAGAAATGTATATTTAGAGCACCTATGATAGGCCCTACTGCATTGTAAATATTCCAAAAATTGGATTTTTACCTATTTCTTTCCCTATATGATGGAAATTTTACTTGTCGTGGGTTCCACTTAGTGGACTGAGAAAATTCAAATGAGAAGGTTGGAATTATACAACATTTAAAAGGAACCAAGGCCTCTCAATTTTACCTGTAAATCTCTCTTCCACCCTTCTATTTCTTACCTCCTAGCATACCCTGGTATAGGCTACCATCAGTTCGCATCCTACTACAATGGTCTCCTTTTAACCAGCCCTCAAAATCTCTCAACTTTCCAGCTTCTCCTTACTCCATTCTGCATAGCAAGAGACATATGCACTTAGAAATCCCCAAACTTCACCACAGCCTTCAAGATGTGACCTGGTCTGACTGGCCCAAATGTGTATTTGCCACGTTCCCTCTTGTCACTTTCTAGTACAATGCCCATCTTTCAGAATTTTGATAGTCACCTTCCTTCTTGCCTCCAACCTTTCCATATGTGCTGCTATTTTTCCACCTAGACTAGGCAGATAGAATTAAGTACCCCCTAATTTGGGGGTTGGGGTACTGGGGATTGAACCCAGGGGCATTCTATCTCTGAGCTACATCCCCAGCCCTTTTTTCTTTGTTTTGAAACAGGGTCTCACTATGTTGCTGAGGCTGTCATCAAGCCTATGATCCTGTCTCAGCTTCCCAAGTACTGGGATTACAGGTGTGTGCTACCACACCTGGCTCCCCTAGTTAATTCTTAACTCTATCTTCAAAAGCTCAATGCAATGTCACTTGCTCAAGGACAAAAATAACACAAGTCCCTCTGTTATTTTTGTCTCGAAGCACTCTGTATCTCTTCAGAGAATTTATAACTGCTGTGGTTAAATAATGAGGTTTATAGTGAATTGTTTAACGTCTGGCTCCTCTGCTAGTATGTATGCTAGCTCCAGGACAGCAGGATCATGTATTCCCAGCATCAAGGGTGGTGCCTGACACATGCAAGTACTCAATGAATATCTGCTGAAGAGTAAATGAAGGGACATCTTGTTCAAATGCCTCATTTGGCAGATTAGGAAGCCCTGGTTAGGATATGGCAAATGACTTTTGCCTAAGGCTTAAGAACCAAGAGTTCTTATTACCAGGCTAATGTTCTTTTCACTACACTTAACTCTGAGGTCCCTTCCAGGCCTAGCATTCTGTTACCTCTGAAAGTTCAATAAAACAGGTGAAAATATTTTACAGATGGAAGATACTTCTCTGCTTTACTCCCCCCACCCCCGCAGGGCACCTTTAAGGCACTTTTATTATTGTTTCTCTACTTCCTCCTTCCATTAAATTCAACGTACTTTTACTGAATAATCTAGTATGTGAGGTAGATAGTTCCTGTAAACAAAGAATTATATGCAATGCTAAGATGAATGAGGTAGCGGGGCAGTACAGTTCAACAATTAATAGTTGTCAGGGCAGTAAAGAAGGGATCACAGAAGTGACTCGAGATATATTTTGAAGAACGAACAAGAGTTTGCCAGGTGAAGAAAACATTCCAGGCAAAAAGAACCGCATATGTACTGAGGCTCTGCATCCAATCAACACATGTTTAGTGAGTGTCTACCAGTGCCAGCATTTAAGACCTGCTTTCCCGACACACCGGGAAAGTGCAGGGCTCACTGAACTCTACAAATGTTACTGTCAGTATTGCTACAGAGAAATGAGATGGAAATAGTGGAAAGCAAGGGCTAGATAAGAGCTCTTTGTATGCCATGTTAAAAGGCACGTACTTTGATCTATAGCCATGGAAAACCAGCTAAGACTTTTGAGCAAATTAGTGACAACCTCAGATTTCTATCTGCTTAAGAGTACCCACTCGCCGGGCATGGTGGCGCACGCTAGTAATCCCACTACTTGGGAGGCTGAGTCAGGAGGACCGCAGGTTTGCAGCTAGCCTCAGCAACTTAGTGAGGCCCTCTACAACTTAATAAGACCCTGTTTCAAAATAAAAGAATAAAATCGGGCTGGTGGTGTAGCTTATTAGTATAATGCCCCTAGGTTCAATCCCCAGTAAACACACACACACACACACACACACACACACACACACAGAACCCACTCAACTGAGGACACTCCCCAGACTCAAGAAATAAGATAGCAAAATTGCTTCGAAATTCTGCATAGGCCAAAGACAACATACCAAAGCTGCGACACTCGCAAGGTTATTAGTATTTCCTACAACCCGCGGAGACGGCCGGGCAGTACTCTACTCAACAGTTCTAAAGAGAGCTTGCAAGACAGTTACACGTGACAAATGCCTGACGCCCAGGCCCGGCGCCACCGGGCTCCCAGACACCACCCCAAGCCTCCCACCCCGCGGCGGGGGCCGCTCACTTCTGCAAGTTCTCGATCTCCGCCGGGATGCTCTGCAGCTGGTTGCCGCCCAGGCTCAGGGTCTGCAGCGCGCGCAGCTCCAGCAGCGAGGCGGGCACCTCCTGGAAGCAGTTGCCGCTGAGGTTGAGGACCTGCAGGCTGCGGCAGAGCGGCGACTGGGCCAGGCCCTTGGGCAGCGCGCCCGGGCCGCCCAGCCGGTTGTTCCTGGCCAGCAGCGTGCGCAGGCCGCTGAGCGCCAGCAGCTCGGGTCCCAGCGCGGTCAAGGCGTTGCCGCTCACGTCCAGCAGCTGGAGGTGCGGGAAGCCGCTGCCCAGCGCCCGCGGCAGCGACGCCAGACGGTTGTGGGGCAGCAGCAGCCGCAGCAGCGCCTCCCGCGAGCCGCGCCGCTCCTCGCTGCGCGCCTCCAGCTCCGACTCCAGCGTCTCGATGGACACGCTGAGGCGGGACCAGTTCAGCTCGGCCTCTCCGGCCGAGGCCACCGCCGCCCCGGCCTCCTCCATCCGGGCGGCCGCGCGGCGCCTGCCTGGCGCGGGCTTCCGCAGGCCCGGAGCTCGGCGGCGCCCCGGAACCTGAACGCCGCGCTGCAGCGGAAGTGGCGCGGCGGGGGCTAATCAGCGCGCCGGGCCGCGTCACGTGACGCCGGCGCCCGGGTGCGCGCGCCGCTCGGGGGCGGGTCCTCCCTCACGTGGCGCGCGGCGCGGGGGCCAGCGCGGAGGCCTCTGGGGCGGGCCGGGTTCGGGCTGCGGCGTTTTATAGTCGCGGGAGCCCTAGTGACCTGTCCCTGAACTCCACGACCGCCTAGGTAAATAGCCCAAGGACTTGCTGATCCGGCCTTGAAGGTTCGAGCGTCACAGCGCACCTCCCTCTTTCCTCGATTTAGAAACGGGGCCCCTAGTCTGCGGGACTCTGAGAACACAGCCGTGACAGCAAAGAATTGAAAGTCTGGAGATGAACAAAGCCCTCTTCCAAGGGTGAAGGCGGCCGGACAACAATCAGAACCCTCGGATCCTTACTCGAAATCCGTCCCGCTGTTAAACAGCCTTGCTTCTTTGATTTCAGTTGCCCCATCCACAGAGTATGGATACTACCTGCCCTGTTAGCTCTACAGGGTTGCTTTTTTGTTTTTTTTTTTGGGGGGGGCGTCTTGTTTTTTAAAGGGTAATAAAAGTAGTATATATCAAGTAAAAACTTTTGACCCATTGTAATTATAGAAGCACTTCTGTGGTTTTGAGGCTAAGTTACAGTAACTAGGAATGAATTGGAAATTCAATATAGAAGGTTCCTCGATTTGAGATAGATCAAATTAATTGGTTAGTTTAAGAACTCCCGGGTTCAATCCCCAGCTAACACCCCCCCCAAAAAAAAACAAACTCCGAAATACTGAGATTTTACTTCAAGTTGAAACTGCAATTTAACTGGGAAGATCCGGACTTTGGCATTAATTTAGTAATTCCAATTAATACATTTTCATCTTTGTCCCAGTTCAATCTTTTCTGAATATACATTTTGTAATTTTGAAAAGTCATTAACAGAAATAAGAAATAAGAAAAACCTTTGGCTTTTAAAAAGCAAACTGCAGAGCCGGGCGTGGTGGGGTACGCTTGTAATCCCAGTACTTGGGAGGCTGAGACAGGAGGATCTGGGTTCGCGGCCAGCCTCAGCTACTTAGTGAGGCCCTCCGCAACTTCGTGAGACCCAGTTTCAAAATAAAGGATAAAATATAGGCCCGGGGGTGTAGCTCGGAGGTAGAATGCCCCTGGGTTCAATCCCCGGTACCACAAAAGAGCTACTTCATTTATCTTTATATCCCCATCCTCTAATACAGTGCCTAGTTCATAGTAGGTACTCCAAATCATTTGAATAACTGAATATATTTATAAATATTGTTTTAATTGAAAAGGGACTAATATTTATCAAGCACGCACATTTATCAAGAATTTATAAATTTGATGTAATTTATAAAAAGGAACTTTTATTCCCATTTTAGAGGTGAGGGAACTCAAGCTTAGAAATAATGCTTGTCTTATGTCACACAGAGAGTAACAGGCAAAGTAGAAATTCAGCCTTAGGCCTATGTGACTCCAAAGTTCATGACCTTTCCATGATACCACACTGATTTCTTGAACCTAATTTAGTGTTTTTTTTGTTGTTTTTATTTTTTTTTTGCTGTACCGGGGACTGAACCCAGGGGTGTTCTACCTCCACGCTACACCCCCGGCCCTATTTTTTATACTTTATTTTGAAACCGGGTCTCACGAAGTTGCGGAGGGCCTCACTAAGTAGAGAAAGAGAGAGACAGAGACAGAGAGAGAGAGAGAGAGAGAGAGAGCTGAGGCTGGCCGCGAGCCCGGATCCTCCGGTCTCCGCCTCCCAAAGTACTGGGATTACAAGCGTGCGCCACCACACCCGGCCCTAATTTAGTGTTTTTAAAAATTATTATTCAAAACAATGATAAGATGTTACAAATAGTGTGTAGTCAGTATTACAAATAGCATTTTTCCATTTATGATACTCCAAGATATTATAGATTGTTAGAATCAAAGGGCACGTACTATGGGGGTTGGGTTTTTTGGGCTTCAGATGCAGAACTGGAGTAGAAGCACTTAGTTGAAAGGCACCTGAAGGAAACAAAATTTGGGGTGGTATGCTTGTATCACCATAGTTTTGATTAGAGCCATGGTAGATGTCTGGTTAAGGTGAGCCAATTAGCAGATTGCCTGGTGGCCCACCATTTATAAGGCACTGCCCAAATGAAGAGAAGCAGAAGTGTGTGTGTGTGTGTGTGTGTGTGTGTGTGTGTGTGTGTGGCGTGTGGCGTGTGTGGTGTGTGTGTGTGTGTGTGTGTGTGTGTGTGTGTGTGTGTGTGGTATTTGTTTATTTGTTTGTTTATTTTCTCATTCGTTCCCAGGAATGTAATCCAAGGAACCCAGGGGAAAATTGCAGTTGGTAGGAGACCAGGAAGAGATACTGGAGCACTGCTAATTGTGTCAGTTGTGGGATGTAAATGCAACTCTTCATAAAATACTGTTGGATCTGGACAAATTATATCTTCCCCTGACTACAACTCAATTGGAAATTATAAAGTTTCAAATTCTTGATAAATGTGGGTGCTTGAGAAATATTAGTCCCTTTTCAATTAAAACAATATTTACAAATGTATTCAGTTATTCAAAAATATTTAGAGTACCTACTGTGAACTAGGCACTGTGCTTAGGGGATGGGGATATTCATAAAATAGGGCTGCCTCATTTACAGAGTGACACTTAGGTGCACCTTCATTGAGACCAGCTTTGCGAATAGCTGGATTAAAGTGAGATTCTCCTAATTGCTCTCTATTTGTCTCAAAATGAGGAGGAGGAGGAGGAGGAGGAGGAGGAGGAGGAGGAACCACCTCCCTATCCGAGCCACCATGTTTGCTTCTCTCCTCAATGCAGTCAGATGGGTCTACATTAAGCAACATCATCCATGTATACCGTGAGCCTTGAAACCATCCAGTCAGCCTAGAGAGCATTAAGAACCCTCTAGGAAGAGAAAGGACTTTGGTGGCTGTGGACCCTAATGGTGATGGAGTGTGCTAGTTGAAGGAGATAGCAGGATGGTCAGTGGGAACCCTGAGGAGTGTGAAGGACGGGGGACAAAATAATGCATTGCCTAGCAGAAGAAATATGGATTGTAGTGAATTGGGAAAGTATATGGCCTATCAACCACTTAACAAAACTTGTCCTGTCTCCAAGTTGTATCAAGACCCCTTGCCTCCTACACCAGAGTCCTACCTCCATTCCAGCCACTTCTGATTGCGATTAGCCTTTGAAAGCACTGCTTTTATTATTTCAATCCATCTTTTTCTCTTCTCCCGTGACCCCATCTCCAAATTGCTTATCAGACGAAGGTCAGTTGCTTAGCCTGGCGTGCAAGATTCTGAATTATGTTCACTGCTGAATCCCTCTCACTCTGACTTATCCATATTGCCCTGGGATGGCTTCAAGTTTTGCCATTTCCCTATGATTGTAGGGAAAAGAATATGAATTTTTTTAGCCCAACACACACACACAAACACACACACATACACACACAGTATCTCTCTGTGTAAGACAGAGGGAGCTGTACTCTTTTAATCCATCATGAGGAGTCAGTCTTTATGTTTACAGGAACCTATATTAAGTCTTCAGCCAGTTGGTTAAGATCTGCCTGCTTGGTTATCAGCAGTTCCTTCTTCTGCTTCCACTTGCTCATGCTGTAGAATTGGTAGATTAAGATGGCTTCCTGAATCTCTTTCCCCAAACTAGGCTTCTTTATTGAAGTTTGGACTCTCTTTATTTTATTTTTTTTTGCGGTACCGGGGATTGAACCCAGGGGTGTTCTACCTCCGCGCTACGCCCCCGGCCCTATTTTTTTTATACTTTATTTTGAAACCAGGTCTCACGAAGTTGCGGAGGGCCTCACTAGAGAGAGAGAGAGAGAGAGCTGAGGCTGGCCGCGAACCCGGATCCTCCGGTCTCTGCCTCCCAAAGTACTGGGATTACAAGCGTGCGCCACCATGCCCGGCTGGACTCTCTTTATTTTGAAGACTCAATAATGACATTTTTGGTTGGATGTCTTTGGCTAAGCATTGTTAAAGCTATAAAGGTCTCTTCGTGATTATTCCCATTGAGTTCTCTCCATTTAAGGGTTCTTCCAGCATCTGGTGAAGTCTTGTTTTGGGAGTTTGAGTGACTATGCATCTTCTGAATTTTATCCACTTGCTTAGCTGATTTTCCATAAATAGGTTGTTTGACTTTTCCTAGAGAGCTCATCATAACAGCTATATAAATGAGCTAAAATAATTTTAGTTCCCAACTTTTTCATTCACAAATACTCACTGAACACCTATTGTGTATAAGAAACTGAACTGTACATTGGAAGGTATAAATATTACTAATAGTAGATAATTGGTTATTTTCTAAGTGTCCTAGGGGCTTTGTGGTCATTATTTAATCCTCATATCCATTCTATAAGGTCGGTGTTATTATCCCCATTTTATAGGCAAGAAAACCAAGGCATAGGGAAATTAACTAATTTGCCAAGTCACACAGTTATGATAGAGCTGAATAACAACATAGTGGAATATATCCCCAGTGTTCATGATTTTATATAGATATAATCACTGCCTTCAGGAGTTTTACTGTGGAAAAAACGAGTAAATACAAACCCATTTGGGAAAAATACAATTTTAAAAAGGGAAAAAGATCTGAGTAAACATTTTTCCAAAAAGATAGACAAAATTGCCAATGAGAACGTAAAAAGATGATCAGCATCATTATCCATCAGGGAAATGCAATTGAAAACACTCATACCCACTAGGAGGGCTAAAATAAGTTAGTGAGTGTTGGGGCAGAGATGAATCCCCAACACTGATGGTGGGATGAAACGTGAAAAACAATCAGGCTAGTCTGAAAAGGTTAAAAAAAAAATGGAGTTACCATATGACCCAGCAGTTCTACTCCCAGGTATATACCCAAGAGAAATGAATATCTCATCACAAAAACTTGTACATGAATGTTCATAATAGCATCTTTATTGTAGCAAAAATTAAAACCAACCCAAATATCCATCACCTGATAAAAGGAAAATAAAATGTGGTATATCCATACAATGGAGCATTATTCAGCTATAAGAATTAATGAAGTACTGATACATGTTGCAATATGAATGGATCTCAAAACCATTATGCTAACACATACAGGAAAGAAGCCAGTCATAAAAGAACATATATTGTATGATTTTATTTATATGAAATGTCCAGAACAGGGAAATCTATGGAGACAGGAAGTAGATTAGGGAGAATGGGCAGTGACTGCTATTGGGCGGAGAGTTTTCTTTGGGGGGTAATGAAATTGTTCTAAAATACATCTTGGTGATGGTTGTACACCTTTAAATATACTAACACCCACTGGATTATACATGTTAAGTAGGTAAGTTGTATGGTATGTGAATTATATCTCAAGTTGGTATTTTAAAAACCCAAAGTAACTAAGATACAAAGTAGCATTTGGTAACTGTCAGAAAGAGATATAACCAAGCTGGAGTGTGGTGGCGCAAGTTTGTAATCCCAGTACTTGGGAGGCTGAGACAGGAGGATCATAGGTTTGCAGTCAGCCTCAACAACGTGAGTCCCTCCGCAACTCAGTGAGACCCTGTTTCCAAATAAAAAATAAATAAAATAGGGCTGGGGGTGTAGCTCAGAGGTAGAATGCTTCTGAGTTTAATCCTCAGTACAAAAGAGAGAGAGAGACAGACAGATAGACAGACATAACCAAATACTATCAAAATTCAGATGAAAAAGGCCATTTGACTTGCTATAATCAGGAAGGCCTTCAGGAGATGGTGGGTTTTGGTAGAAAACGGATGAGGCTTACAAAATTGAAGGAAAGAAGATAGGCATTTCTTGAGAAGGAGTGGCACAAACAAGGAGAAAAGTATACCATATGTTTGAGAAATGGTGAGGGACCTGGGATGGTTGTGCACACCTGTAATCCCAGTACTTGGAGGCTGAGACAGGAGGATTGGAGGTTCGAGGCCAGCCTTAGCAACTTAGTGAGACCCTGTTTGAAAATAAAAAAATAAAAAGGGCTGGAGGTAGAATGCCCCTGGGTTCAATCCCCAGTACCAAAAGAAAAAAAAAAGGGGGTGAAGGGTCTGGATTGGCTATCATGCTTAGTGCTGGTGTTTATAATAGTTAAATCTTGTCATGCTTTGGAAAATAATAGGAGAAAATATTTAATATTGTAACTTTGCCCCAAAATCTCAAGTAGAAAGTGTACTGGTATGACATCAAGCAGGAACAGTAAACTTTGAGACGATAGGTTGGTTTATCCATGGAGAGAGCAATGAGTACCAGACGTGGGGATCACCTCCCCTTCTCTTGCTTGGGATCCAGATCCCATCTCCTCACTAGCTCGTGTAGACGTGGCATGGGAAGACTGTAAGGCTTGGGGGCGTCTGAGGAAAGTGACAACCGTGGAAATAACCTTCTATCTGAGTACAAAGTGTTCTTAATACTGCCATCGAATCAGGGCATCCCTCCTGTGCCTCAGAGTGAACGTCAAATGTAGGTCAAGCCTAGGGCTCCGTAGCATGAATTGGAGAAGTAATACGAATGGATCGCAACTCTTTCATTCCATCATATTCCATTCTGCAGTTATTTTGTTGGAAAACATTTTATCCCGGTTGCCATAGGAGCTAAACAAAACACCCTGGTTCTGGTTCCCAGCAGGAGGCCACTTGTTCTTTTCTTCATCTTATTTACCCTGTTCTGATAAGTCTGTGTACTAAGAGAAGTTCCCGCAAACCCTCATCTACAGTTCACCTGGGCTGTGTCAGAACTAGTTAAGACCTAGTTAGTAATCTTTAGAACTAGTTAAGACCTAGGTAGTAATCTATGTGCTGTGGGGATGGGAGAGGGAAAGGTAAACTAAAAAAGAACTGACCATTATTGAACTTGAGCCCAAAGGTTAGTGGACAAGGCATGCAACAGGAGACAGGAACCGTACTTACCAAAAGGAGAAGAGAATAAAAAATAAATCTTATTTTCTCTCTCCTTTCTGTACCCCCCTGTACCATGTTATGTACATAAAGTCTGCCTTTCCAGCCAGGTGTGGTGGCACATGCCTGTAATCCCAGTACTTGGGAGACTGAGACAGGAGGCTCACAGGTTTGAGACCAGCCTCAGCAACTTAGCAAGACCCTGTTTCAAAATAAAAAATAAAATATGGCTGGGGTGTAACTTAGAGGTAGAAGGCCTCTGGGTTCAACCTTCAGTACCAAAGGGGAGTGACTTTGTCTTTCCATTACTTTTTCCAGTTATAAAGTATTTATTATAATAAAATGTAAAAGGACACTATAGAAAATTTAGAGATATGTAATGAAAACACTAAGATCACACACAATCTCATCATTTTTTTTTATCTATTTTTTTTTTCGCGGTACCGGGGATTGAACCCAAGGGCGTTCTACCTCCGCGCTATGCTCCCAGCCCTATTTTTTATACTTTATTTTGAAACCAGGTCTCACGAAGTTGCGGAGGGCCTCACTAAGGAGAGAAAGAGAGAGAGAGAGACAGGGAGAGAGAGACTGAGAGAGCTGAGGCTGGCCACGAACCCGGATCCTCCAGTCTCCGCCTGCCAAAGTACTGGGATTACAAGCGTGCGCCACCACGCCCGGCACAATCTCATCATTTAGAAATAACCACTACTAACATTTTGGTGGATGTCCTTCCTTTCTTATAAGCACGTTTTCTTCTCACAAGGTTGAAATCATACATGTGTGTATATGTATATTAAGTTTGTATTTTGATTTTTTTCACAAAAAGTTTAGTCCACATGTTATTCAATTATTCCTCAAGAGTGATTTTTTTAACAAACGGGTGAATAATTCCCCAATATTGGATATTATGGTATTCTTTTAGTTCCACTCTTCCATCAGAATACCTTACAAATACATTTTTAGCCAACAAATGTGACTGTAGAAATATTGTCTCACGGAGCTCTTTGCTAAGTGTTTGTGGCAACAGCTTGGTAATAACAATATCTACTAGACCTGTCCCTGAGGACTGTCACACAAATGTCCCTTCGAAAACATGCTGACTCCACCTTACTTCTCACCTGGATGATCGAAGTGACCAGCTGGGATACAGGTAAGCTCTTTTCATAAAGGGACTCTTTATTTGGGAGAAATTGTTGAACATTATTGTGAAGCAAAGAGTCAAATGACTGAAAAGTCTAACTGAAGGGCCGAGGTATCTACTGTAACTCTACCTGGTCCCTTTGTACTCATGTCACTATACAGAGCTAGTTCAGAGAATTCTCACTGTTCTTCTGCCAACCCGAGGTGAAAAGAAAAGGGTATAAACCCTACAGGCAAGATCTGTGTGCACAGCTAAAATTTTCTATCTTAGCATAATTTATACTTGTTTTCAGCAGTGTGTGAATTCCTTTTATGCTTTTTGCTTTTGTTGGTTTTTTCTCTTTTCCTGCTATACAGTGAAATTGAATCTTACAACAGATTCAATTTAATTCAGTTAATTCAATAATCACTTATTGGACCTATAATATATGGAACGCAATGATGGATACAGGAAAGAAAAGGAGAACCTAGTCCCAACCTGGGGGAATTTACAGCCTAGTAGAGTTAAGAAATGTATATAAATATCTTCGAATGTTGAATAAACCTCATGTTCTGGTCAGTGAAAAAAAAAGAAAAAGAAAAAAGAAAGAAATATATATAAATAACTATAAGATAAAGTGGTCCAAGTTATAACAATATTTAATGATTGAGAAATGCTCATAAAATAGTATATACAATATATGGAATACAATGATGGATAGATGAAAGAAAAGGAGGACCTAGCCTCAACCTTAGGGAATTTACCACCTGGTAGAGTTGATAAGAAATGTATATAAATAACTATAAGGTAAAGTGGTCCAAATTATAGCAGTATTTAATGATTGAGAAATGCTTACAAAATAATGTCATGAGAAAAGTTAAACTGGACACTAAACTGTATATACAATTTGAGTTCTTTTAAAATGTACACATACAAAAGACTAAAAGTAATTCTCCAAAATGGTAATAGTTGTTTTCTGGGCAATGAATTAAAAATGATTTTAATATTCTTTTTTATTCTTTTCTACTTTTAAAAAATTTACAATAAACCCATGTTACTATTAGGATCATTAAAAATAAGCTTTATTAAATGAAAGTATTACATAGTAGTACAAAATGCAGTAGAAGTACAGAGGAGCAAAGATTATACCTGACCAGGGTAAGGGAATCAGGAAGGCCCAGGATTTCTGTCTTTCATAATAATGAAAAACTTTCATGTCTTGGAAATGGATGATGAAATTTTATTGAATTGAAAAGGTATATTCCTACAATTTTTTTCCTCCGTGACTGACTATAGACCTTCTCTATTAGCTATCTATAGCTCTAGTAACTGCTATCTACCATATTAACTTTTAAAGTTGTATTATTTTAGCTACATCTTTGAAATAGTCTACTGTATCTGCCATGCAGAGATATTTTCTAAATCCACAGAGGATGACAATCACTAGTTACATTTCTAGTCAGAGTATGTAGGCTTGGCAATGAATCTTCCCACTTGTACCACTGACCCTAGAAATGCTTCTTTTGGTCAATTGACCAGGAAGGGCTGCTCCTTTATTCTCCTGTTAAGACTTGTGTATTTGTTAATATTCAATCCACACAGCACATGTTTTCCAGGGTATAACAGGCCTGTAGGAAAGACACTTGTAACATTCCACAAGCTATCTGCCACATTAACCCATGAACTTCCTGTTCTCTTGGTGGACACCCTGGGAGACAGTGGCAGAGGTTTGTCAGGAGAGTTTAGGTGGAATGCAGCTCATTGAAAGGGTGAGAGTCTCAGCTCTATGTGCTCCTGGATGAATTTTTTTATGCTCCTATGCCTTAGTTTCCCCACGTATAAATGGAGATAATAATAGTACCTATGCCATAGGCTTATTTTGAAGATTAAAATTGACATTTGTAAGCATTTGACATATAGTTGCTATTATTATGATGCATTATAGGTAGACTTGGAGGATTGTGGTTCTCTCTCTCTCTCTCTCTCTCTCTCTCTCTCTCTCTTCTTAATGGATAACAGGAAGAAGAAGAGGCAAAAACTATGCTGAGAGAGTATGATTATCTTACCTTTCTTTCTTTGAAATAGTAAGGGACAAAAGAACATGTAAAAAATAATTGCCATACAATGTGATTCATGTTCAAGAAAAGAAGGAATGATTAACTGGATGTGGGGTCAGGAGGACTTCGAGAGGGTTACTTGGGATGAATTTTAAATAAGTGAGTAGTAGCCGGGCGTGGTGGCGCATGCTTGTAATCCCAGTACTTGGGAGGCTGAGACTGGAGGATCTGGGTTCGCAGCCAGCCTCAGCTACTTAGTGAGGCCTCCGCAACTTAGTGAGACCCTGTTTCAAAATAAAGAATAAAAAATAGGGCTGGGGGTGTAGCCCGGAGGTAGAATATCCCTGGATTCAACCCCCAGTACCGCCAAAATAAATAAATAAATAAATAAATAAATAAATAAATAAATATATAAGTGAGTAGTGCGGGGGTGAGGACAGTGGTGAAGCAGGACGTGCATGGAGGGTTTGGACAGCACATGACACTGGGATAGTACTGGTGAAACCTAAAGTGTGAGAGATGGGGGAGATGAGGCTAGAGAGGGAGGCCGGACTCAACTAGTGCCAGTGGCTTTACCTGCCTGTAGCTTTGCATTTTTGCTAGCGTTTCTCGAAGGGGCTGAGTGTCCCCGAGTCCTTTCTCCCACCCCTTCCAGAGCTGTTGTAGGCCCATTAATATTATTACCATTAAAGGGCAGCCTTTCTGGGCAGGCTGGGTTAGAACTGTCACTTGGTTATTTCTGTTTGGGAAGCATCGCGCCACAACTTCCCAGTTACACCTGTATATTGACTAGTTTTATGTCCTCCACCTCCAACTTGTCCCAGTAGCATCCAGAGAGGCCAGTGAGCATTGCTTGGGGTGCTGTTACTGGTCCCTCAAATATCATCTTCAAGGCTGACTATGGATCCAAATAATTCAACTGTGACTCACCTATAAAGATGGATTTGTTTACTGTAGAATTAGAGTTCCAGGTTCACAGAGCAAAACAAACAAACAAACCTGCAGAGGGTCAGCCTGCGTGTGCTTAGCTCAGATGGCATTCCCACATGGAGCCTGGGATGCTGAGAGCCTGGGTCTGCGGGGCAGGAGTATAGGGGTGGTGCCCCGACTGCCTTCCTCCCACCTGCAGCGGGTGGCTTCAGCTGTGCTGCCCACACGCTCTTAGCTGAAGCAAAATGTCTGCCTTTCTTTTTGTTCCTCACAGAATGTCTTTCTTTTGGGTGTCTGTCAACTTACTTCTGCTTCTTCATGATGCAGGTGAGTCATTTTTCAAAAATATTTTGTGGGTATTTTTGAAATAGCTTTGAGGATAGTGAAGAAAACAGTGATTTGGAGATAAAACCGAACAAAGTAACAAATGATTTAATCCCTTCAAACCTCCATTTATTTCTTTTGTTAACTGTGAATAACGAATACTTGCTAAAGGGCTCCCCAATACTGTAAGAAAAAAACCCAACAACGAACAAACAAAAACTTGCTATATTTGTTTCACAGGAAATGGTGAAGAGCAGGTGGGAGAATATAAGAGACACATATGTAAAGGATTATTGTTCATTCTGTTTTATTTCTTTTCCTTCTTTTTTTTAATGAGAAAAGCCACCAATCCCTACCCCAGTTTGGTTTGTCCATCTGAGGCCATAGCTGCATGACTAATCTTATTCACAGATTATCTATCTATCTATCTATCTATCTATCTATCATCTATCATGTGTTTGTGTTTGATACTGGGGATTGGGCCCAGGGGCATTATACCTATGAGTCACACCCCCAGCCCTATTTTATTTTTTATTTTGTTTTTTTTTTTTTTTTTTT
>PVJS01045804.1:0-16081 GCA_004027185.1 Glis glis | reverse complement strand
GGGGACGGAACCCAGGGCCTCGCCCCTGCCGGGCAAGTGCTTTACCTCTGAGCCACTCCTCCAGACCCCAGGATGCCTCAACTTCTCAGCTGAGGACTATGCCCAGCCCAAAGCTTCAGGTACATGACACAGAGCAGGCGCTGTGTGGCCACTAAGGACCAGACAGGTCTCTGGAATCTTGCCTGGCTTCACAGTTCCATCACTCTGTCACTTCCAGGTCTGTGTGACCTTGGCAAGTTATGGAACCCTCGAGCTGCCATCCTCACCCCGCTTGCTGCTAGCCATGCATGGCAACCTTGCCTGTCTATACACATCTGTCTAGTTCTGCAGCTCCTGGAACATACTGTGCACCCAGACTGGGTACTGTGCTTGGCACTGAGAAGGGGCCTAGAGAACATGGGATGGGAGCTGAGCCTTCCGTCCCGTTGTGGAGTTGCAGCGATACACAGGCAGCCCTGGGGAGGCGGGGAGCAAGCACACTGTCTTTAGACGTGGCTGGACCTGAGTCCAACCCCAACTCTGCCACCGGCTTGTTCTGTGTCCTCTGACTTGTTGCACACCGTCTCTGTGCTCACCTCTGTTCCATAGGTATGACGCAACAGTGCAGGTGTATCTAGCACCACGTTCCAAGCCCTGCTCTAGGCACTTGGCACACCCCACTTCCTTGACTTCCTACCGCACTGCTGGGAGGGAACTGACTAGTATCATCAGTTCTGGATGAGAAAACTGAGGTGCAAGGCTGGGTCCTCTGTCTGAGGAAGGGGTTCAGCAAAGATTCCAATTCTGGCTCCAGTGTTGGAGCTGTGATGTTCAGATCCCAGGCTCGATGAGTGTCAACGCCTTCTATAAATGCAAGTGTCCTGTAGGTGTAAGGGACAGCGTCCAACACAGCGTGTGAGTGAGGAGGAGATGCTGGCAGGGGCTGTCCTTTGTTTGATGAGCTAGGACACCGAGTGCCAAGGTGACCAAGGCCCCCAAGGTGGCTCCATCTAGCGCATCATGCATAATCTCTTAATCCCATATACAGGTCAGGCTTGTGAGCCCCAAATGTGCTGGGGCCCCCAGAGGGCAGAAGCCTGACAGCTCTTTATCCAGCCCTCACGAGCCAGGCAGCACCTCTCGGGTGAGTCTGGGGTCAGCTGGCTCTTGGTTTCCTGAGTAGGTCCAGCCCAGGGCAGCCAGGAAGGCTCCAAGGTGTCCCCAAGCCCCTCCAATCTACTCAGGGGCCCTGGCACCGGGGACTACTGAGATCATGAGTGGCCCTTACCCTCTTCTCAGTTTAGTATTTTATTGTAATGCAATCACGTTACATTTATTCATTTGTTTACTTAGTGGTACTGGGGATTGAACCCAGGGGCATTCTGCCTCTGAACTATACCCTCAGCCCTTTTTTTTTTTTAATTTTTCATTTTGAAACAGGGTCTTGCTAGGTTGCTGAGAATCTCACTAGGTTCCTGAGGCTGTCCTCGAACACAATCCTCCTGTCTCAGCCTCCCAAGTACTGGGATTACAGGCATGTGCCACCACGCCTGGCTACATTACTTTTATTATGTAAAGAAATTGTCCCTTATCTTCTGACCTCTCTGGGTCTGGCCATCATTAGAGCTGTGGTTCTCAATGAGGGGGGTATTTGCCCCCCTGGGGACATTTAGCCATGTCTGGAGACATTTCTGGTGGACATGGAGGCTGCTGAACGGCCCCTCCCTGGCCACACACACAGCGGCCCAAGTGTCGGGGCACCGAGGCAGAGAATCCTGGTCTATGGAGAGCCTCATAAATCAGGAGACGGGTCCAGAGAGGAGCAGGGACCTGCCTATGGACGCACAAGAGGCTGGGACATAAGACAGGGCTCGGATTCAGGGCTCCCTCCTGGCAGGTCGAGGCTCTTCTTCTTTTAATCTACCGGTAATTTTTAGTAGCTTGCAACTCACTTTTGTGAGTTAATACTCCTTCTGTCAACCTGGCATGATGAGTGGCACCCCCCAAGGGCCGTATAGGCTCAGGAGCGAGGTTCACAGAGGCTGGCTACGGTGGCTCAGGAGCGAGGTTCACAGAGGCTGGCTACGGTGGCTCAGGAGCGAGGTTCACAGAGGCTGGCTACGGTGGCTCAGGAGGGAGGTTCACAGGAGGCGGCAGTGGCTCAGGAGGGAGGCTGACAGAGAGAGGCCGCAGGGTCTTGTAATGGGGAGTCATTTTGGCAGTGGCAGTGGCTTTTGCGGGGGTCAGGTGTCCTGCTGGGGCTCTGCCACCTGGCTGGTCTCTCTGGGGCTTGCAAAACAGGGAGGAAGGCTTCATTGTCCATGTTAACCCCAGGGTCAGTGGCAGAAACTGGGGTCACTGCCAGAGAGCTGGCAGGGGACTGGGCTACTTCTGAAGATGACATTAGGGACTTGGTCCTCAGCCAGAGCCATGTGCTTCAGAGTCTCTCACAGTTACCTGTCCTGGCAGCCAGGAATGAATGAATGGACACATGAACTAATGAAGGGAAGGATGAGTGGATGCAATATGGAGGCAGCAGGCTCTGAGCTGCCCATCGGCTCCAGGTCAGAGATCTCCAGACTTGTCACTAGGAAGACTCCCCCAGAACATCTGCCCCGGTTTTGATCTGCAGGTCGGGAATGGGGCTGAGCGTTCTGGATTTTTCCAATCAGGCACATGTTGGAAATGCTTGGGAATCGAGTGGAGCCACAGAGGAAGGGTGTGCAGATGGACGGCGGCACCTGGGCCTGTCACTCCCCTGTGTGTGGCTTGAGGGCACAGCCCTCTGCATCCCTCCGCCTGCTGGTCAGATAATATGACAAGCCCGGCCTCATGGGGACTATATTTCTGAGACCAGAAGTTTTCATTGAGTGCCATGATGGTCCCAGGAGTGCTGTCTTTCTCAAAGGGCTCAGTGAGTGGTCATGATGACAGGGTCTGGTGGATCCAGACACCCTCGCAGTTTCAACTCCTTAGCTGTGTAATCTGGGCAGCCCCTTGACCTCTATAAAATGGAACTAGGAATAATCTCGTTAGGAGCCTGCTGGCGAGGTAAACAAAGTGCTGGCTCAGTGCAGGGCTGATAAGAGACCAATAAATAGCCCTCCCCCACCCGCTTCAGTTCTTTCCAGGAATTTGAGTCTCCACTCCCTGTGCTTGGCAGAGGCAAAATCTGGCTCCCCTGCCTCTGACAAGTTCTGAGGCCAGCAGGTCACACAGACCTGCTGGAGCCTCCCCCAGCTCCTCCCTGGGCTCTAGCAGGTCACCCTAAGCCGGGCATGGTGGCACACGCTTGTAATCCCAGTACTTGAGAGGCTGAGACAGGGGGATCACAGGTTCGCAGCCAGCCTCAGCTACTTAGTGAGGCCCTCCACAACTCAGTGTGACCCTGTTTCAAAATAAAGAATAGCAGGTCACTCCAGCCCTCCCTAACTCAGCCTCACCAATCCAAGCCCTCACCTTGCAAATGGAATAACTGAGGCCCAGAGAGGGTCCTTAACATCCTGAGGCCACACAGCAAGCCCAGTGGTCTTTCCCTGTGAAGGGCCCAGCAGCATTGTTCTGAAGAATCATTGGTATCCCTCCATTAACTAGACTGTTTTCTTTCCCTTCTTCTTCCCTCTCCTGGTCTAACCCCTCTTGTTTTATTTGTCTCATGATGAGTCCCTAGTGCAATCTGCCCTCTCCCCCCCCCCCGGGACTCTGGAGTTCAGGAAGTGATGAATTTTCCAGGAATCCACATCACGGTGACTTGGTCCTCTTGTGTCTGGGACCAGCTGTGGTTGTCTCTGGGACCGCGGACAGTTTCCTTCAGGGCTTCGTGTGAACTGGGCCTGAGCCAAGCTCCTAAATGGAAAAGCAGGCCACATTGTTCAGAAACATAAAGGATGTTAGCAAGAAAAGGCACATGACCACAGCTGCCCATCCCATCCCCCTCTGCACCCTCCCCATTTCCTGCACACACAGGACTCCCCCAAGACTGCTGCTCTGAGGTTGTGTGCCCCCATTGTTATCTTTGAAAGCCTCAGTGTAACCCCCAGACCAGCAGTATCGCATGCAGAATCCGGCCCTTCCTGAATCTCCATCTATACAGTCAGCCCTGTGTGTCGATGGGTTCTACGTGCCTGGGTTCAACCAACTACGGATGGAAAATATTTGAAATACAAGCCAGGCATGGTGGCACATGCCTGTAATTACTGTACTTAGGAGGCTGAGGCAGGAGGATCACAGTTGCCAGCCTCAGCAACTTAGCAAGACTCTCAGCAACTTAGCAAGACCCTGTTTCGAAATAAAATAGGGTTGGGGGTGTAGCTCAGAGGTTGAATGCCTCTGGGTTCAACCCCCAATGAAGTCACAGGGGCTGGCCCAGGTGAAAGGGGAGGGGAATTAGATTCCATCTTTTTGAGAGGGGTGTCAAACAATTTGCAAACTATTTGAAAGTCATCAGAGGAACTTTGGGTAAATCACTTTTGGTCCTTTTGTTATTTTCATTTATAAATCCCGTTAAACATAGCTCCCCTTCCTTGCTGAATTCATTTTCTATGGCAGCTGAACAAGGCTATTTTAAACTATTAATAGTTTAAAACAACGCAAATTTATCATCTTAGAGTGTTGCAGATCTAAAGTTCGACATGGGTCTTCCTGGGCTAAAATTAAGGTGTCAGCAGGGCTGGGTTCTTTCTGAGGCTCTGGGAGGAAAGCCACCTCTCTGTCCTTCCTAGCTCCTTGGAACTGCTGAGCACTCTGGTCTGGCCCTCCTCTGTCTTCAAAGCCAGCAACAGCAAGCACGCTCCACAACAAATGAGAAGGTTTTTTTCTTGGTACTAGGTACAGCCTTATTTTATTTTTTATTTGGAAACAGGCTCTCACTAAGTTGCTGAGAGCCTCACTAAGTTGCTGAGGCTGACTTTGAACCTGCGATCCTCCTGTCTCAACCTCCCAAGAACTAGAATGACAGGTGTGCGCCGCCATGCCCAGCTCCAACCTCCTCTTATCATAGATGGTATGCTTAAAGCCCAGAAAGGTCTGATGGCTTGCCTAAGGCCACATAGCAAGTGGAGGTGTGGCCACTACCCGCCAGCCCCTGACCGCACCAATCCCCCATCCCCATGGAGGACCTGGGCGGCTGTGTGCAGGGCGTATATCTCCCTGGGCAGATCCTGCAGCACCTGAAGGGCAAGCTGGTGGTGGGTCATGACCTGAAGCACGACTTCAAGGCTCTGAAGGAGGACATGAGCCGCTACGCCATCTACGATACATCCACAGACAGGCTGCTGTGGCGGGAGGCCAAGCTGGAAAACTGCAGGCGAGTGTCCCTGCGGGTGCTGAGCGAGCGCCTCCTGCACAAATCCATCCAGGTGAGGCTCCTCCTCCTGTACCTGTGCATCCAGGTGAGGCTCCTCCCCCACCCCTCGCTGGCAGGAAAGAGAACACTCTGAGAACCCTGGTGGTCATGGCTGCATGGTGGTGCTGACCGTGCAGGTTCCTTATCTCCATGCACCTGCCCCATAGCCACCCTCTATTGTCATCAGTCTGGGCCTGGTGCTGGGGGCCTTGAGCCTGACCCAGGGCCCCCTCCCAGGCTCTGTCCTTTGTCCTTGGGTTCACTAAGCCTGGTGTTCCAGGGACTCAGCATTCACCCAACCCGCCAGCTCCCACCTGCAATGATGCCCTTAGAAAACGCGCCTGTCATCCCAGCAACTTGGAGTCTGAGGCAGGAGGATCGCAAGTTCAAGGGCAGCCTCCACAACTTAGTAAGCTCCTGTCTCAAAGTAAAAAAGAAAAAGGGCTGGGGATGAAGCTCAGTGGTAGAGGACCCCTGGTTCAATCCCCAGTACCACAAAAAGCCGCCCCCCTGCTGGAGGATGTTGGTACTGCCGATCATGTTCAGAACTGATCCAGAGGACCACGACAGTGAGGGGGAGGTGTTACCTCTCAAGGGAATCCAACAGCAGTCCTGTGGCTCCTGCCCCACGCTGATGGTCTGGGAGCACCTAGGAAAGAGTCAGGCCCTCCCATGTCTGCAGGCCTTGAAGACTGCCGGGCCCAGACGCGCTCACGCTCCATCCTCTGAGGCAGTTGGTCACCACTGAAGTCCTTTCCCTGTCTGAGCAGCCTTGTCTCGCGTCTCTCCCTGGGGTTCCCTATTCCCTCCCCATGCCTGATGCTTCCCATGAGAGCTGCAGTTCCTCAGCCCTACCAGATGGTAGGCACCTTCGAGCCACAGCTGGATCTTCCAGATGCTGGGTTTAGTGCCTGGCCACTCTTGGGCCTAATGCCTGTGACCCCAGAGAGTGAAGCCAGGCCAGCTCCAGCCACCCGCCGACACCTTCCGAACCCAGGGAGTCAGGGGAGACTCACCCACCGACCCCCTAAGGAACTGAGAAGTTGGGTGTGAGCTGTGCTGGGCCTCTGTCCCTACTCTGTCCTGTTTCCACAGAACAACCTGCAGGGACACAGCTCCGTGGAAGACGCCCGGGCAGCGATGGAACTCTACCATATCTCCCAGCGCATCCGAGCCCGCCAAGTGCCAGCCCGCCTGGCCACGCGGCACTGAAGCTGCTTCCAGCCCCTCCCCAGGTCCTGAGGCTTTCATTTCTCCAACACAGCAACTCCTTTCCTTTTGAAAAAATGCATCTTTAGTAGTAAAATGGCTCTATATTTTTTCTACTCTATCAGTGGACCCTCTTCCTGTCTTTTCTTTTCTTCTCTCTGAGCTGGGCTAACATGGCCAGGGCCCAGGCTGTGTTTTGTGGAGAGTGAATGAAGATGTGCCCTGGAGGTGGGCAGCTTCAGTTTCCTTCATATCTAGAATCCTGGGTAAGTGGGTGTGGTGGCACATGCCTATAATCCCAGTACTTAGGAGGCTGAGATAGGAGGATCACAAGTTCAAGACCAGCCTCAGCAACTTCATGAGACCCTCAGCAACTTAGTGAGACCTTGTTTCAAGGTAAAAAATAAAATAGGGCTGGGGGTGTAGCTCAGAGGTAGAATGCCCCTGGCTTCAATGCCCAGTAACTAACTAAATAAATAAAATCCTGGCTATCCAAAACAATGCTTGGGAATATAAGTGACATATAGCTTAGTGGCTCCCTCTGCCTCTTGGATTTATGTCCAGAGGGGTGGTATTGTTTCCTGAGGTGGCACCCTGCTCCGGGGTCCATCCATCGCACCTTGAGACAAGTGCCACAGCACTTGTGAGCTTTGAAGCCAAGGTACCGGAAGTGTGACGGGTGCCACCCTTCCTCTAATTTATAAAATGAGGAAGCCAAGCTAGTGAGCAATGAAGCCAGGGAGAACTAGCCCAGGATCTTGGCTTTGCCATTTAGTAGCTGCGTGACCAGAGGTGAGTTACTTAAAAAAAAAACCCTGTCTGTGCCTCAGTTTCCCCATCTGTAAAACAGAAGGTTATAGCAACTGATTAGGCACTTAGGAGATGTTGCCCCGGCACAGTGCCCATCCCAGCTTAAGCACCAGCTAAGTGTTAGTAGCTTGTTATTCCCTGGTCCACCTGCGGATTGGGGACCCTCAGGAAAGCAGTGTCCAATATTGGAGAGCCCAGCCGTGAGGGGAAGGGCAGAGGGCGTGGTGAGAAGGATCTGGACCAATCAGAATCAACTGCAAAGAAGTTATTTTAATCTGTGCCGGGGTCCCACTTCAGATCCACTAAGCCGGGATCGCAGGCTGGGACGCAACGTCTTAGTGTTTTAACCTTCATGGGCGATCCTGATCCAGGCCATCTGAGACCTGAGGTGCTTTCTGAGCAATCCCCGGGTGGACACCAAGCTCGGGCCCTGCACCAGCACCCCGCTCTCAGAGAGGATGCACCCGCCCCACAGCTCCGGATTCAGTCCGTCTGGGGTGGGTCTAGGGTGGGCTTCTCCCAGGTTCCCCGTAGATGCTGACGCTGCTGGTCGGGGCCTGGCTTTGGGAAGCACTGCCTAGACATTAGGTGATAACGTTGCGCAGCCTCAGTGGAGGCTGGCCGAAGGGCTGAGCGCCACGGGGGTGGGTTTGGTCACCTGTCCAGCCTCTCCTCCCTTGGCTGCTTGATCATGCAGAGAGAGGGTGCTGCCTGCGGGATGGGTCTCAGCCATACCGCGGATGAGGAGCTCGGGGTGAGGTTGAGGACCCAAGGGACTCAGATCCAGATCTGCCCGACCCCAGCCCGAGTTCTTTCCTCTCGGATGCTTTACAATGGCGGCGCCTCCCATCTGCACTGACTTCTGGAGGTCTGGAGGCTTCCCGCCACCACTGGGAGGGCGTGGCTTGCTCTTCAGCCCCGAGTTGCCGGGTCAGGGCCAGCCCTCGGCCTTTCTGTGGTTCTTCAGAGCCACTAGGTGTCTCAGCCGGCTCTGGCTGCGACTGGCCACCAGGGGGTGCTCTTGGACCGTCTGTCCGCCCTGCCGCCTGGAGTCAGAACCAGCCTGAGGACTATGGGACGAAGTGTGAGGGGCAGCTTTAAAATGCTGGGCGTGGTGGCTCACGCTTGTAATCCCGGTCCTTGGGAGGCTGAGACAGGGGGATCACAGGTTCGAGGACAGCCTCAGCTACTTAGTGAGGCCCTTTGCAACTTAGTAAGACCCTGTTTCAAAATAAAGAAAAAAACAGGGGTAGGGTGTAACTCGGAGGTAGAATGCCCCTGGGTTCCATTCCCAGTACCTCCCCCGCCCCAAATTCCCTGGGAGCTGCTGGAGGGGCCTCCCTCAGCTGCAGATGATGATGCTCAGAGAGGGCTGGGACGTGCCCCAGGTCACACAGCCATGCCACCTGTCCTGGGAAGTCACACCAGGCCCTCTGATCCCCAGCCTGAGGTCCTTCCTGTGACTTCAGGCTCCCTTGAAAGGCGGGATTGACTGGCACTTCCAAAGGCAGAGCACTCCTAGGGGAAGTCTCTCGCTGGACTTCCTGCTTTGAGGATGCCCCGAGGGGAGGCACCCACCCCCACCTCCTAGGCATCTCAGAGGTGAGGGTCAGGACCCTAGAGGACAGCAGGTGACCCCGGCCTCCCTGTGCAGCCATGCCAGTACTCAGACACACAGCCTCTTACAGCCCCCCAGTAATGCTGCACCAGGATGAACGACTTCCCATCTTGTGCATGAGGAAACCAAGCCCAGCCTCTAAATCCAAGCTGTGGTCCAGCCGACCTGCTCGTGCGTGGCCCGGGCAGCTCCTCAGAAAGCAGACCAGGTGAATACCCAGGAGCCGAGGGGCTGCCTGGCCGCTTGGCTCACTGCTAGGCCACTTCCGCCTCTACTTCCTCATCTGTAAAATGGGGGGTGTTAGCGCCACTCCCAGAGGAACCACTTTGCAGTCTGTCCCGGCCTATTCAGGTGTCAGGTGGAATCTCCTCCCCCAGGTGCCTCTCCCTCCTGATTCTGTCTTGGGTTCTGAAAAGTGCCAGTGGAGGTGCCAGGCACGCAGGGAGGCAGGGCCCGGCCTCTCAGTACTCTCTTGCCTCTGGGATTGTCTCCCCACCCTTCAGCATCTCCAGGTTCGTTTCTACCCCCCAGACCTCCTCCCAGTTCCCCCAAGTCCTCCCCTAACCCCCTCCCTATCTCCCACCCCTCCCTCATACCCACTGCTGTGGCCTCCTGCCCGGGCTCAGTCTCCCTCACCTGTTCCTGCCCAGGGTCCCTCCCCAGGCTCTAGGGACCCTGGCAGGAAGGCCTGGTAAATGGCTCTACTGTTCTTGGTGGTGAGGGTCTGTCTCTGGAGGCTGTGACAGACCCGGCACAATGGCAGCATGGGGCAGAGATGGTGGTTCCCAGCCCAGGGAAGCGTGATGTGGCATCCTGGTCGGCCGATGGCCACTCAGGCCCATGTTCATGACACCTGAGCCCACGGAAGGCCCTGCATCTGAGTAGGCACCGGCCTCTTCCTGCTGCCCGGGGGCTGCAGGGTGAACCTCAGAGGAGAGGGGGCAAGAGAAAGGCCTCAGGGGCAGTTGTGTAAAACAGAGGGGCTAACAGGCCACCTGTACCAGCAGCTGGGGTGCCTGCCTGTTGCTGTGGGGCAGTTGCCACTGAGCCCCGGTGGATTGTGGTTGTGCAGAAAGGCTGGCCCTGGGCACATCTCCAGAGCTGTGTCTTGCCTGGAGGCCACAGCTCAAGACCTAAGTACCATCCACCTCCCAGCTGACACCTGACTCCCTCCACCTGGGGCCACCGCCCAAGCATGTCCAACAACAACAACAAAATTAGCCTCCTAAAGCACTACTTGGAGGGGTGCGCCCCAGTTTATGTACAGCAGGGTCTTCCCCCAGAGATCCAATCCAGATAAATCCAATCCCACTTTGACCTGGTCACCTGCCACACACCATCAAGTAGGTTTCTGTCCCTCTCCTCTGCCCTGAGTACTTCATTTTCAGTTGAACGTACCACATTTCTTCAGTGTTTTTTGGGGGAGGGTGTATTGGAGATTGAACCCAGGGGCATTCCACCTCTGAGCTACACCTCCCAAACCTATTTTATTTTTTGGAAACAAGGTCTCACTAAGTTGCAGAGGGTCTCACTAAGTTGTTGAAGCTGGCCGCAAACTCGTGATCCTCCTGTCTCAGCCTCCCAAGTACTAGGATTACAGGTGTGGGTCACCATGCCCCCGTTCCTCAGTGTTGTATGTGCAGTCCTTCCCTGTTTCTCTTCCTCCCCCCACCAGCAGACCCACCACCCTGCCCAAGGCCCTGGCTCTTTGGTCCCATCCCACCCATTTCCCCAAACCCTGTTCCCAGCGGATCCTTAACCAATGAAGAAAAGGGAAGAGAAGAAAAATGAATGAATGAATGAATGAATGAATGAACCCAGCAGAGCCAAGGAAATGAGCAGCTCCTTCATCCAGCCCGGGGGCTGATGGAACAACCTGTGGCACTGGCAGAAAGAACTAAGGCTCTGGGACAAGAGTCATGTCCTGCCACCTAGTCCTGAGGCGTCAGGGAGAATTTGGGGGGGTGGCTGGAAACGACAGTCTAAAAATGACTGCTGGGCTGCGCACACCGGAGTCACCTCTGACTCAGACCCAGACAGGGGGCTGGGCAAAGGGACCGGAGACGCTGCCTGCCGGCTCAGACTCCTGTCTCCCTCCTCCCCTCCTCCTCCAGCCCACCCAGATTGGAGAAAAGAGCTCCCATTCAGGGAAGAGCTCCTCAGTGTCCTTGCGCTTCCCGGAGCTGCCCATCTCTGGGCACATCCCCATGCCGCTCCAGCCCCGGCCCCTCCAAGGCCATCCTGCCAGCCAGGCCGGGCCGTTCCAGGAGTGGTAACCGAGGCTGCTGGCTTCCTGCTCGGCATTCTGCGGCTGCACCCGCCCGGCTCCTTGGCCAAGAACCTTACTCACTCACGGAACAATTTCTCCTCTATATGGAAAGAACATATGTTTTTCCTGCTGGGGAATGAGAGGGTTTGAGCAGCTCTGCCCAGACACAGAGGAAAAGGTGAGCGCCAGCCAGGCCCAGCTCTCGCTCCAAACCTGTGTGTTTCGTGGCAGAAGCCGAGGCCTCTGCTCCTGGCACTGGGAGGCCCCGGGACGCTTGGTTTTAGGACAGTGAGTTGGTCTCTCTTTAGGGGATGGATGTCCTGGGTATCTTACTCTCCTGTGGGGGTGGACTCAGCACTGCCCAGCAGTTCCAGCTCGGTCCCCTGCCACTGTGGCCTGCCGTGGGGATTGGAGCAGCCCTGCTTGGCTGACCCCGATATGAGACCCTCTATCTGGCAGGAGAGCCAGGGTCCTAGGGGGAGCCTGGGAGGGCCTGGCTGAGAAGCAGACTTAAAATAAACATTCTTAGCCAGGCATGGTGGTGCATGCTTGTTATCCCAGTACTTGGGAGGCTAAAATGGGAGGATCGCAGGTTCGCGGCCAGCCTCAGCTACTTAGCGAGGCCCTCTGCAACTTAGTGAGACCCTGTTTCAAAATAAAATGATTAAAAATAGGGCTGAGGGTGTAGCTCGGAGGGAGAATGCCCCTGGGTTCAATCCCCAGTACTGCAGTAAATAAATAAATAAATAAATAAATAAATAATAAATAAAATAAACATTCTTAGCCAGGTGTGGTGGTGCACACCTGTAATCCTAGTACATGGGAGGTTGAGACAGGAGGATCTCAGGTTTGAGGCCAGCCTCAGCAACTTGCGGAGACCCTCAACAATTTAGTGAGACCCTGTTTCAAAATAAAATAGGGCTGGGGGTGTAGCTCGCAGGTAGAATGCCCCTGGGTTCAATCCCCAGTACCAAAAAATAAACATTCTTCCTACTGAGCTAGTATCGTTCTTCTAAGGGACGTTAAAAGCTGGAATTCTGGGGCAAAGGCTGGCACTTTTCTGAAAGGAGGCAACCTCAGGAGCCTGGATGGTGTGCGGCGGAGGGAAATGAGCCGGCTGCAGTCTGTTCTGGCTTGGTTGCTTCCTGGCTGGGGATGGGCAGGAAGCAGGAGCCCCTGGGAGCCTCTAAGCTGCAGACTGATGCCCAGTGCTGGGCACCAGGAGATACTCCACCAGGGGGCGCTATGGCACAGAGATGCGCAGGACCTGCTCTGGGTGGGAGACTGGTCGCTTGCCAGGGAGGGGTGGCAGCAGCCTGGGATCGTCTGCCACAGAGCAGCTGTTTCTGGGTCCTGCAGGAGGGCAGCACCCCATCCAATCTGCCCTTTAGCTGTAACTAGAAGACATACCCGGACTCAGCAAATCGTGTGTCTTCGTGTATGATTGGGGACCCAGCACGGAGAAAACAGTCACCTGCAAGCCTGCAAGTTAGCTGTTCTCGTGAAAAACCTCTTAAACTTGGGTTTAGGTCATGAACCAAAAAGAATCTGGGTTTCTGATCACATTCCACCAAGAAAAAGCTGTGTGACCACAGGCAAGTGGGTTTACCTCTCTGAGTCCCACTCAGGCAAGCTGAGCATCCACAGCCTCTGCAGCCTGAAGGGCCCCCCAGAGTGGGGACATCAGTTCCCCACTCACTTCAGAGGGTGGCCGTGGGAATGAAATGACTTCACACAGTGCCAGGCATGCAGCAGGTGCTCAAAAGACAATGGCCAGACAGCGTTTGATCCAACCATTCTCTTCTTAAGCCTTTCCCCGTCTAGCGGAGTTGTTCTTCTTTTCTGAGCATGCTCTTGTGCACACGGCACAGAGGATGCGCTGGCCCCGTGTGTCAAGGGCTCACTGCGCACCAGGCTCAGTTCTAGGCACTTTCTGCGTCTCGTTTCATGTGCAGCAGGGACTGTGGTGGTGCCTGTGTCTGAACAAGGAAGCCGAGGCACAGAGAGGTGAAGGAGCTTGTCTAAAGTCACGCAGGGGTTAAGAGGGAGACCCAGGACTTGAATTCATAGTAAGGCAGAGGATGCCTGTCCATCCCTCACCCCGTAGAGGAACCCACAGATCAAACTTGATTCCCTCTAGAGCAGCCCGAGTCCGCATTCCTGGCTTTAAGACAGAAGTGTCCTGGGCCAAAGGGCAGGCTTGGAGCAGAACGTAGGAGTCTTGGCTTTCAGTCCAGGCGGTCGGGAATGCAATTCACACACACACACACACACACACACACACACACACACGCACACACACGTAGGTATATATATTTATTGCACTGGGGGAATAGATATATATATATTTTATTTTTTTATTTTGAAACAAGGTCTTGTTAAGTTGCTAAGGCTGGCCTTGAACCTGCAATCCTCCTGTCTCACCCTCCCAAGTACTGGGATTATAGGTTGCCTGGCTCTTTTTTTTTTTTTTCCTTTTTGATAGTGGGGATTGAACCCAGAGGCATTCTATTTCTGAGTTACACCCCCCCAGCCCTTTTTATTTTTATTTAATTAATTAATTTATTTTTGCGGTACTGGGGATTGAACCCAGGGGCATTCTACCTCCAAGCTACACCCCCAGCCCTATTTTTTATTCTTTATTTTGAAACAGGTTCTCACTAAGTTACAGAGGGCCTCACTAGGTGGCCAAGGTTAGTCGTGAACCCGGATCCTCCGGTCTCAGCCTCCCAAGTACTGGGATTACAAACGTGTACCACCATGCCTGGCTCATTATTTTTTATTTTGCTAAGTTGCTGAGGCTGACCTCAAACCTGCAATCCTCCTGTCTCAGCCTCCCAAGTACTGGGATTACAGGCTGCCTGGCTCTTTTTTTTTGGTACTGGGGATTGAACCCATAGGCATTTTACTTCCAAGTTACACCCCCAACCCTTTTTATTTTTTATTTTAAACAGAGTCTTGCTATGCTTCTGAGGCTGGCCTCGAACCTGCTATCCTCCTGTCTCAGCCTCCCAAGTACTGGGATTACAGGTGTGCACCTCCACAGCCAGCTCATGCCTGGCTTTTAACCAGTATTTATTGGCACCTGTGCTACTACGCGGGAGGCCTGCTGCAGCATCTCCATGCTTAGAACAAAACAAAAGGAAAACTGGCTCCTGCACTCTCTCCTGCATCATCCTGTCTCCCGCCCTTTCTCCACCAAACCTCCTAACACAATCTACACCCGCCATCCCCATTTCCTTGCCTTCGCTACTCTAACCCACACGCCTGCTCTCCATTCCCGCCTCTCCATGGAAACTGCTCGCCAGTCACCAGGAACTCCGTGTGGGAGCAAGGTTGAGACACTGCATCTCGGCTTGTCTTACTGCATCTCACAACAGGATTCAGCTGAGCCGAGGAAACTTCTCCGGAGTGGTGTTCCTCCTACGGCTCTGCCTCTGTCTCTCCCCCATCCCCATCCTCTGGTGCTGCAGTTCCTTGGGCCTCGGGGTCTGGACCCCTCTGCTCTGTGCACCTCTCTCCAGTCAATTGCTTTTAGATTCTACCCAGTGAATACTTATTGTACATCTACTATGTGCTAGGTACGTTCTAGGCACTAGAGTGGGGAGCAAAACCTACAAAATTTCTGCTCTTGAGGGCTGGGGTGTTGCTCAGTGTCGAGCGTTTGCCTAGTATAAGGTCCTGGTTCAATCCCCAGCACCACAAAAAATAAAAAATTTACAAATCTGCTTTCACAGAGATAGGTAGTATCCATGCTTGTTTGCATACTTTATACAGTGCGTGTCCATTGGTGACCAATGCTATGACGAGAGTATTCAGGTGAAAAGACAGCTCCTTCAGATGTGTGGACAGGACAGGCATGGAAGGAGACCCGGAATCGGCATCCTGCCTGCACCCCCTCTTTCCTTGTCTCCCTGTCTCCGTTCTTGGCAACACCTCCACTGACTCTTCATTATCCGCCCGCCCTGCTCCGTGTTGAGGGTCTCCTCAGTCCAGGGTGGGTGAGCTCTCCGGCCTGGACTCCTGGACTCCTGCATAACAGTTTAGTGGATTTCTCTTATTTCCATTCATGTCTTTTTTTTTTTTTTTTTTTGGTACTGGGGTTGGAACCTAGGGGTATTCTACCTTTGAGCAACATCTCCAGCCCCTTTTTATTTTATTTTTTTTAATTTTATTTTATTTTTTGTGGCACTATGGATGGAACCCAGGGGGCATTCTACCTCTGAGCCACACCCTCAGCCCTATTTTACTTTTTATTTTGAAACAGTGTCTCACTAAGTTGCTGAGAGCCTCTCTAAGTAGCTGAGGTTGGCCTCAAACCTATGATCCTCCTGTCTCAGCCTCCTAAGTACTGTGATTACAGGTGTGTGCCACAATGCCCAGCTGCCTTTTTATTTTGAAATGGGGTCTTGCTAAATTGCTGAGGCTGGTCTTGAACCTGCAATCCTCCTTTCTCAGCCTCCTAAGTACTGGGATTACAGGTGTGCGCTACAGTGCCCCGCTTCCATAACATTTTAAGCTGAGTTGGACCGTTTGCACAGTTTGATAATGAATTGGTATATTCCACTATTTACATAACTGATTTCATCCACTGTCACCAGATTCATGGCTTATCATGTTTTAGGCATTAAACAAATATTTTCCCCTTTTGGAGCCTTGGGTCAATATTTGGGTGTCCCATTGGATTGAAGTCAGGAGACAGTAGTGCCACTTAGCAGGCTCTATGTTGGTGTTCCTGTGACCCTGCGCTCCTCTCTGGCCACCGCCTTATCTCTCTGTCCCTCTCCTGCCAACCTCTGCCTCAGGAGAAGCCTGCGCATACTCCTCTCCTCTCCTCTCCTCTCCTCTCCTC
>PVJS01045803.1:0-16081 GCA_004027185.1 Glis glis | reverse complement strand
CGGCCCTATTTTTTATGCTTTATTTTGAAACCGGGTCTCACGAAGTTGTGGAGGGCCTCACTTAAGGAGAGAGAAAGAGAGAGAGAGAGAGAGAGAGAGAGAGACAGAGACAGAGAGAGAGCGAGAGCTGAGGCTGGCCGCGAACCCGGATCCTCCAGTCTCCGCCTCCCAAAGTACTGGGATTACAAGCGTGCGCCACCACGCCCGGCCACCAGTGGTCTTTTGAGGAGTCTTTTCCTGTTAGGCGGTGAGATTCCTCGGGCACAGAGCATGTCCCCCTCACCTTTGGCTCCTCCGCCCTGATCCCTTTGCAGGGCTCCAGGCCCAATAACCCTCTGTTCACCTAAAGAGCCAGAGATCCAACCCTGCTGCACGTACAGGCCTTGAAGAGGAAGGAGAAATAATAACCTCCAGAGAGGAAGAAAAGTAAGAAGGGGCTTGGCAGGAATTACAAGCATGACATGGGTTGGGGGGGGTGCTGACAACGATTTGACTCAAGAAGAAAACTCAGCAGGCTGCCTTTCCAAAAAGCCAGATGACAGGGAAGAGGAGAGGGTGAAGCCGAGACTACACTTTCTGAGCCATCCCAGGACGAAGGTCCCCCTCACATTTGTTCTCTTCAGAGAAAGGGGGAGAAGCAGAAAGTATGGAAATGAGGACTTCAAACTTTGATTAGATTTAACAGAGAAAATGGAAAAGGAATCAAATCCTATTACCAGTCCATACATTAAAAAACAAAGGAAGGGGCTGGGGATGTAGCTCAGTGATAGCCTAGCACGATGAGGTCCTGGGTTCAATTCCCAGTAAAACACACATGTGTACACATACACACACACGTGCGCGTGCGCGCGCACGCGCACACACACACAGGGAGACTGGATGGAAACTGAAAACAGTGAGCAGAAAGCCTGGCTACAGAAGACACTTTCCTTCCCGACTTTTTTTTTTTTTTCAGTACTGGGGATGGAACCCAGGAGCATTCTACTCCAAGCTACACCCCAGCTCTGTTTTCTTTTTTATTTTGAAACTGGGTCTCGCTAAGTTGCTGAGGGTCTTCCTGCCTCAGCCTCCCAAGTACTGGGATTACAGGCCCACACCACCGGGCCCCACTCCTCCCCTCCTCTTGCACACAGCTACTAGCCCACCCTACCCTCCACTGAGAGCCGCACGCCAGAGCCTGTGCCAGCCAGAGGCTCACTTAAAGCACAGCACAATAATGAGAGCTAGTGCACTTTCATTTCCTTAAAGGAACTGGAGACAGATTTACCACAGCGCCATACTCATATTCAACTTTCATATTCCTAAGACTCTGCTTCGAGGCTCTGCCCGAGCGTATGCTTCATCTTCCTTCTTATAATAGTTTCTTCAGCCATTTCCCAAATTCACGATTCCTCACCGGCACTATTAGTGATCAGTGGCATTTTGGAAAATTGTCCCCAGTCTCTTGATGTTCTGACCTGCTGAATTTCCCAATTGTCTAGAAAACCTGGGAAAATGGTGTACCAGCTAAAAATAAAACTCAGTGACCACTTTCATTTGTCAAATATTTCTATTGATTTTTATTAACTAGATTCTATTTTCCCCAAATAATCCCATTTAAAAATATAATTCGTTATTAAATAGTCTCAAAGTATCTCTTCACTAGATCTTCAGGAAAAGGCAAAGAGAACGGGAAATGGATAATCCTAGCAAGAACCATCAAAATTCAGTGACATTGATACCATTCAATAACAAGACAAAAATCAGTATCAAGGACCTAGGAAGAACACATAACCTTTTTTTTTTTTTTTGCAGTACTGGGGATTGAACCCAGGGGCATTCTACCTCTGAGCTACACCCCCAGCCCTATTTTTTTTTATTCTTTCATTTTGAAACAGGGTCTTACTAAGTTGTGGAGGGCCTCACTAAGTAGCTGAGGCTGGCTGCGAACCTGCGATCCTCCTGTCTCAGCCTCCTAAGTACTGGGATTACAAGCGTGCGCCACCATGCCCAGCTCTAATCACTTTTTAAAAATTTCTACCAAAATGCATAGACGGATTCTAATCATAACAAAACATAAGACAAACCCAAATTGAAGGATACTCTACAAAATAATTGACCTGCACTCTTCAAATATGTCAAGAACACAAAAGACAAGGCTGAGGAACCATTCTAGGAAAAAGGACATTAAACAGACATGCAGCTGAATACAACTTGTGATCTGGAATATGGTTTTCACATAAAGGTCATTCCTAGAGAAATTTGGGTAAGATCTATAGATTACCTAATAGTTTTGTATCAATGTTAATTTTCTGACTTTGATAACTTTTCCGGTTACGTGAAATAATATCCTTGTTATTAGGAAATATACACAACATATTTAGACATCAAGGGGCATGAGTCTGAAATCTACTCTGAAATGGTTTAGAAAAAAGAACGTGTATATCTGCATGTACACGTGTGTGCAGGGAATGAGAGTGTATAAGAGAAAGAAAAATCAATAAGGCAAATGTGGTAAAATGTTTACACTTGGGGAATGTGGGTAAAGGTACATGAAATTTATTTTCACTATGTATCTTACTTTTCTGTAAATCTGAAATTCTATCAAAATTTAAAAATTTTTAAAAAGAAGTAAAATTGAAAATACCATCCCTAGAACAATCACATAATTTTTCTATTCTTATGTATTTGTAATTATACACATTACACACATTTTAGATTGTACACAAATCACATTTACTATTTTTCCATGTTATTAATGAAAATGTTAAATAAAAATAGATTCTTCATCAACACTTGTAGATTTCCTCAACACAACCATCCCATAAACCAATATATTATTCCTATTTCTTAATCTTTGTTTTAGTCAGGGTTCAACACGTGAAAATTTCCTTCAAGGTTCGGAAGTTATCTACAAGATTATGGGAAAGACAGGAGCCTTTCTGAATTTGTTTTTTAGTAAATCCATGATACTCATACTTGCAATCCTGTCTTTCAAAGAATGGAGGGGAAAATGGGGGAAACTGGGCTCAAAGGATGGGGAAAAAAATGGAACAATTTTTGGTCTTTGCCCAAGATCGCCTCACAAGCTAGAATGACCTGCTCATTGGCCCTGACCAAACTTCTGAACTGCCGCAACACCCCTGGGTCCTCTTCCTCTGTCTGCCTCTACCCCTCCATCCTTCCAGGCACAGGCTGACCCCCTCCTTGGAGCTTCCTCATTACTCAACCCAAGAATTCCTTGCACCCAGGAAGGCTCAGGTTATGTATTATTCTGTTCCACTATCTGGTACTTACCAAGGACCATCTTAAATCCTATTAACTGTGTGTGTATGTGTGTGTGTGTGTGTGTGTGAGAGAGAGAGAGAGAGAGAGAGAGAGAAAGAGAGAAAGATTCCCAAATGAAGTTTAATAAACAGCTGTAGAGCTCCATGTGCCTCAGCATTTCCAATGCAAAAAAAGGGGGGGGATTACCCCTGATCAACCTCCACTTGGAGGAAATGGTGGGTGTTTCTGTTGTACATTTAGAGCCCCCGGAATATACATTTGCATTTGTCTGACTTCCCTCTTCGATGGGAATTCACGTACATTATTTCATTTTATCTTATTAGTATGATGGGATTTGTTCTTGATGAATCTGTAGCACTATAGCTACGCGTCATCATTCCATTATGTCTACATGTTTATAGATTTTCCCCTTTATTACTCATTTTAATTTTTCCATCAAGTATATTTCATATATGAGCCCATAATTACCAGGGTCTCTACTCCTTACACTTAAAGCCTGCCAAGTTTTTTTCTAATTGTAAAGGAGTAAGTGCCTGATGTTGAACATCTTAAAAATAGAAAAAAAAAAATGGGAGAGCAATAAAAATCGTCCATAATCAGTTATAACATCTCAGTTTATTTATATATATTTTAAAGGAAGTTATGACAATTATATATGCAGTTTTGTGTCTTTCTTCCCTTCAGTCTATGGAGCTCTTTCTTCCATATCCTTAAATATTAATCAACAACATTATTCTTAATGGCTACCTAGATTTCCATCACATCATCCTAACACAGTTTACTTAATCCCCTCCTTATCTTTTGAAATACGCATGACTGGGACTTCTAATTGCCTTCCTAATAACTGTTCTTTGCTAACAGAGTGCTCACTATATTCAGGGCAAACTACCCTCAAGTAAACTTATGCCCAAGGATGATCACATGATGGAGGTTCAGCCAATCAGATGTGAGAGGAAGTAAGTGGGTGGGGCTTTGGGAGAGCTCTTTGAAGAGGCACCTCAGGTGGTCCATGGGCTCTCACTGCCCTGGTTCCCCTGCCTGGACCTGAGGGAACAGCCATCTTGAGAGCATGAAGAGACCACGTGCTTGGTGAGAAGGGTCACATGGAAAGATGGAAGGAAACTGGGTGCCTGCTGACCTAGTGGAACCTTCCCTCCTGAGCCCCAGGCTGCTTATATGAGGAAAAAATGAAACTCCTCACTCACTTCAGCTACTCTGGGGGTGTTTCTGGAATACACCGGTGAATGCCAGCAAACAGCAGGCATGTGCTCATGCTGTCTGCCCAATCTATATAGCTTCAAAATTAATTGACCAACACTGCATGCTCCATGCCAGAATTTCTGGGGTCAACCAGTCCAATTTGATACAGAGTCCTGGACAGGAGAACTGGGGGACTGTGCTGCTGGTCTCCCACCAAGAAGTCCACAGAGAATGACATGGGCCCGTGGTGGCTCACTGTCAGTGTCATTACAACTGTAGCTGAGAATAACCAAGAAAACCATCCCTCACTGGCTCAGGTAACTCCCATAAAAGAATCCTCAACTTCCAGGCCGCTGGGGCTGCTTGGCATACTTTCCCACCTGGAACACAGCCAACAGGGGCCGATGCCTGTACCCGGAGCAGCCCCTGGGCTCCAGGTCCCTTTCTCATTGGGGAAACTTGGTTTGCTTCTGAGCCCAGCCCTGCAGGGAGACCTCAAATCCAAAGGAAGTGGGCACAGCCCAGATGCTCAGGGGGTCCCCAGGTCCCAAGAGAACCTTGATGGAGCATGTGACCATCCACACGGCCTTCCAGGGGCCAGGCTGTTTGCACACACTGTTGCTAGGTTGAAGCCTCAATATGGTTTCTACTTGACTGGAGGAACTGGAGTGGCAGCTACTGATAGAAGAGCAGCTTCTCTTCTGGTGAACAAACCATTCTGCCCATAAAGACAGCATACAAAGTACTAGAAAGCTCAGTGCAACCGAAAACCTGAAGGGTTAACTGAGCTGCCAGCTTAAGTCAAGTTTCATGTGATGACAGTGTTTCAATCCTGCAGCTTAAAACAGTGTCTGAGAAGGGCAAGTCAAGTTTCCAGCCTTGACAAGAACAGAATGGCAAAGACAAGTTTGGGGGGGGGGCGGGGAGCAAACGGGGGCTGCCACGCCCTGCCTGGTATTGGGGCTGGAAATGGAGCCGCTAGGCCTGCTCAGGACTTCACAGCCATGGACGTCCCAGGGGGCAGCGCTGACCCCCTGAGATGGCTGTCCACATTCAGATGACTTTTGACAACTGAAGTAACATTGAAAATAAGCTTATTTTTCTGTCTAAAAGGGAAAACAATCCGAAAGTCCTGTTAGTCTAGGATACTCCACAATTTGGCCATCATTTATAGGCCAGTTTTTCTGTCCAAAAACTAAATACTATCTTTATCCCAACTTTGCTGCTTCGTAGAATCAAGTGCCTACATGTAACTTCAGAGGTTTGGGCCTAAAGCAAGACTTCAAAATATCTGGGATCAAATACCTGACAGTGATGATGGGGAGTGAAAGACTAATAGAAAGCAAATTTACTGTTCTCTGAAAATTTCAACGTGTGTGTGTGTGTGTGTGTGTGTGTGTGTGTGTGTGTCTATTTCTGGGGAGTGAACTCAGGGACATTCTACCTTCGAGTTACACCCCCAGCCCTATTTTATTTTGAAACAGGGTCTCGCTAGGTTGATGAGAGTCTCACTACTTGCTGAGGCTGTCCTCGAACCTGTGATACTCCTGTCTCAGCCTATTAAGTACTGGGATTACAGGCGTCAACTTTTTTAACACATGGCTCGAGGATCCGTATCTCGAGGACCGTGATAGAGTGAGTCAACAGTTGGAGTTTCTTCTCTTTTGTTTTAATCAAAGCTATGGGTTCCCATGACAAGCAACTCCTGGAGGTGCTTGTCAGGAAGGACAAGGAAGGACAGGAAGCTCCTGCCATGCTGGCCACCATCCAGTGTTGTCACAGCCTGCCCTGGTCAGACTGCCATCCCCAGCCATCCAGCCACTTCCTCCCCGCACGGCACTGCCCGCCGGAGAGTTTTATTAACCAGATGCTTGGGGGTTTGTGTATATTTATATTACCTCCTCTTCTATCCTTCTGTTCTACCAGGGCATGCTGGAAAAAAAAGTTATGATAAACTTTAATAAAAACAAAATTAAAATGATTAAACCTTTCATATCCTTTAGAGATAATCTCTCTTCTGCTGGCTGGTCAAATCTGAAGAAAACAAATGCAAGCCATAGCTAGCTGCTGCTTTCCAATTTTTCCCCCCTAAAGAAACAAACAGAAAAAGCTGCCTGTGGCCAGATTTTTAAAATAAATTAAATTTGCCCTCACACACGGCAGCCAGGTGTGGTTGAAACATTCTTTCCAAATATCCATGTTATGAGCCCAAAATCCTTCTCTCCTGGGGTCTTTCAACATGAGCCTGACAGTGGCAAAGGAACAGGGACCTGGGGAATGGGGGCGGGAGCAGGGGCACCCCAAAATCGTTATTGAAAAAGAACCACTATTTCCCAATTAGCCCTGTAACAGTGACTTACAGAAGAGGCTAGAAGCCCCGCCCCTGCCCACCATACAACTCCCCCACCACAAGAAACCCCAAACAAGAAACCAGTGTACATTCCTGAGCAAAAGGAAGCTCAGAGAAAATGGGAGAGTGTGGCAGAAATCTCCCTGGTCTTAGGTGTTTTAAGGAAGTCTTGGGATCCGCCTGGGGTCCGGGCGCAGGTCCACAGAGAACACAACGGCTGCAGAATTAGATCAAGCCTGTCTGTCAAAGGCCACTAGACGCGGACGGAAGTGGGGCATCAGCCCTCCAGAGTGGAATAATGACCTCTGGTCACGCGGCACTGGGGACACCGAGAGAACAAAGGTGTTAAGGTACTGCGGTTTTTATGTTTTGTTTTGTTTTTGTTTTTTAGATAACAGTATCAATAGTGAAATGAAATTCTTGTTCTGGAAATAAACACCACAATCTTTTTTTATCTTTTTTCTTTTTTTGTGGTGCTAGGGATCAATTCCCTACACCCCTAGACCAATTTTTACTTTTTATTTGGAAATAGGGTCTCACTAAGTTGCTGAGGCTGGCCATGAACCTGCCGTCCTCCTGTTTGGGCCTCCCACACCACCACGCCCACCCGGCTAGCATCGCAATCTTACATTCTAAGATGTTCTGCGGAAGGCTGGGGCGACTGGCCATCGGAGGGTTGGGGAGGGACTCAAGTCAGCCATGCACCCCAGCGAGTCTTGCACCCTCCCTAGGCTGTGTTTATATTATGGTAGAGACCACTCACTCGTCCTTAAGACACAAGGACAAAAGCCCCTTACCCTAACTTCCCACCTGAGCAGCGGGGGGGGGGGGGCCGGAAAGGACCCCTGGGCCAAAGCAGAGAAGCCCGCAGGGCCACATTGTTCCCCAATAAACCTGAGCCTGGGCTCTTTGCGCTCAGGGTCAAAAAGAGTCCCCTCCCCTGGCCCTGGCAATTGTCCTGCTCTCCTGGTTACTGAAGAGAAGGCACATGGTGGCCCCACCTCTCCTCCCCACCTGGAGAGGCTCTGTACCTGAAGGGGAAGTCACACTGCCACCCTGCTGGGCTCAGAGCTCTCTGGTGACTTTGCAAATGTCCCCACACCCTGCAGGGTCCCTGTTCCCTCCACTGCCGCCTCTGCAGCCAGCCCCAAGGTGTCTGTGCCTGCGGGGCTCTCCCCCTCAGCTCCGAGGTCACCTCCCCAAGAGACCTCTGCCGAACTCCTTATATAAAACAGCCCCATGTGCCTGGGTCCTGCAGCGCGTTGTGCACCCGGCAGCCTGTATTTATTTGGTGTTTACCTCCTTCCCAACAAGGAGGGAAAAGTCCAGACTGTGTTTTCTCCCTGTGGGCTGATTCCCCAGACCCTAAAGCAGCACCTGGCTAACCTAGGGACACCGTCAATATTTGCAGATGTGACTCAGGTCACATCCTCCCCAGCCATGGTTCTTTTCTAGCGGAGCAAGGAAAGTCCAAGATCATCCACCCCTCCACCTCGTAGCAGGACGTCGTGGAGTGGTGGTCACTAGAGACCGGGGCGGGCAGGGGGAGGGAGGGTGATGGAAAGGGGTTAGATAAGGAGCACCAAAACCCAGCTAGAGAGGAGGAATTCATCCTGGTTTTCTATAGCACAGAGAGGTAACTACTGTCTACAATAATCCGTGATATATTTCAAAATAAGTAAAAACAAAAAGAGGAGGAAGGTTCCCAGCACATGGAGAGGATTAATGTTTGAGGAAATGGACGTGCTTATTACCTTGACTTAATTATACATTGTGTTCATGTATCTGAATTATCATACTCTACCCCATAAACATGTACAAATAGTATGTCTCAATAAAAAATAAGAAATATCACCTGCTATCCCCTTCTTGTGCCTTATCCTTACTTCTCCACTTCTAAGTTCTTCAGCAACTCCCTAGCTTCTTGCGACCTTCATTTTCCTCTCTTTCAAAAATCTTGGCCCCTGAATTTGATTTTCCTTTTACTGCCTACTCAGCCTCTGTCGTCATTTTTTATTTATTTTTTATTTTTATTTTTTGTGGGACTGGGGATTGAACCCAGGGGCATTCTCCCTCTGAGCTACACCCCTGGCCCTTTTTTATTTTTTGTTTTGAAACAAGAGTCTTGCTAGGTTGCTGAGAGTCTCACTATGTTGCTGAGGCTGGTCTCAAGCCTGTGATCCTCTTGTCTTAGCCTCCCAAGTACTGGGATTACAGATGTGCACCACCAGGCCCAGCTGTCATTTTTAAAAATAATTCGAGACCCACCAAAGTTCAGCTAACCTCTACTACAAGACCCCAGTTATTCCCATCAACCCCCCTGGGCAGGTGGCAGCCACATCCTTATCACATAAGCCCCTCAACAAGGCTCCAGTGCTGGTGACAGGTCAGAAGCCACTCAAGTAAAGATCCCTGTCTGCACCAGCTGATGAGAGCTGCCCTCTCTGCTCTGCAGGGCTTCTGGATCCTTCTGGAATTGACTCACAAAGGAAACTCACAAGAGGGCTTAGGATGTTAGGAAAACCATGGAAGGCATTTCCAGTGCTCAGAGACAAAGACGCCAAGGGACAGAGAGTCACGAGTAACTCTGGTCCATCTTACTGCTGTCTAGACACGAAGAGTCCCATCCCTGGGGCAAACTACTGCTTGAGTGTGTGTGTGTGTGTGTGTGTGTGTGTGTGTGTGTGTGTGTGCGCGTGCGCGCGTGTGTGCGTGTGTGTGTGTGTGTGTGTGTGTGTGTGTGTGTGTGTTACTGGGGATAGAACCCAGGGGCATTCTAGTACTGAGATTACAGGTGTGTGCCAAAGAGGCAAGATACGGTGGGGGAAAGCAACACTCTAAGCTGCCTGCAGGAGGACTGTCTTGAGGAATCTTCTGCAATGAAGGAGACGGATTCCACCCACACTGTCCAATACGGAGCCACGAGCCTCCAATGGCCTGGAGGTAATGTAGACATCTGACACACCGTGACGACCCGAAAGGGGCAATGCACTTTTGCTTCCCTCTCCTGTGGTACACGAAGGTTCTGGTGGAGGCTGGCCTTGGTGCCTACGGCCCTGCTCGAATCTGAGGAAGACCAGCATTGGGAGCGAGGATATACATACATAATGTCCCTAGGGACACAAGCAGGAGATGGGTCCCAAGTGAACATTTTCAGGATAAAAACTTCTACACTATGGCCTTTTTATAATGTCCAGCTTGGAGCACATGACAGAGGGTGAGGCACAAACAAGGAAAAATTAGTCCTTCCGGTAGTGTGTGGGGGGTGCTGGGGATTGAACCCAGGGGCATTCTACCTCCGGGCTACACCCCCAGCCCTATTTTTTAATTCTTTATTTTGAAACAGGGTCTCACTAAGTTGTAGAGGGCCTCACTAAGTACCTGAGGTTGGCCACAAACTTGCGATCTTCCTGTCTCAGCCGCCCAAGTACTGGGATTGTATCAACTGAAATCTTCTGGATGGAAGCCCAACCAACTCATACCATATCTGATTCCATACTATTAACAGGTCATAGTGTGCGGCAAGTCTGGGGGGGCAGGTACCAGAGCACAGAAACCTGGGCCACCAAACATCACACACAGATCCAGTGTGTGGTGCTCAGTCCTATGAAGCTGTTGGGGGAGCAGAAAGGAAAAACGGTCCTGTGAACCCCTCCGACGCGAGCCTCCTACAGGCCAGCCAGTGGAGCGTCCTCAGCAAGGTCAGATTTTATTAACGCCAAGACTGTCAGCCTTCAACACAGGGGTTCCTCCTGCCTGTGGCTGCTGGAGGTCCCCTTGGGCTTGCCAGGATAGAGGACCAGGTGAGGGCTGCATCAGCACAGGCGAGGGGAGACTCCTGGTAAGGCGGGCTCCGCAGACAGGCTCTGACTTTGCTTTCCTAACATATTGCCCTGAGATCCGGCTTCGTCGGGAGTCTCCCTCCAGGAAGGTCAGCTGACTTCTTTGCAGACCAAGGCCCACACTGAGGACCAAGTGCTGAGCGTGGGGAGTCGGGGCAGGCCTAGTGGACACTCACAGCACTGCTGGAGGCGATGTCCCCGGTCCCCGCCATCTCCCTTCACCTCCACATCCGCCTTTACCTTCTATGCGCCTGCCATACCCAGGGTGACCACAGAAAAGGAAACAAGAAACTAGCCTCAGACTCCCCAAAGTCCATGTTAGAGACTGAACTGTGTTCCTCCCAAATCCCCATGCTGGAGTCCCAGCCCCTAGTCCCTTAGGATATGACTATATTTTGAGACAGGACCTTTATGGAGGTAATTAAGTTAAAATAAGACCTTTGGCGTGGGCTCTAATCCAAGCTGTCTGATGTCCTTATAAGAAGAGGGATCGGGACAAACTTAAGAGACACGAGGGGTGTTCACACTTGGGGAAAAGGCTATCATTTGAGAGCTGAGGAAAGAGCCCACAGGAGAAACCAAACTGGCCAAACCTTGATCTCAAACTCTAGCCTCCATCACTGTGAGAAAACAGAGTTCCATTGCTTAACCCGCCAGGCCCGTGGTACCTTGCTACGGAAGCCCTAGAGCAGGGGTGCACTCGGCAGGGAAAACTGGGCCAACAAAAACAGTGCCTACATCCCCCAACAAGTTCTCCTGTGACTTTATCATAAAATGACAATTTTGGAGACCAGTTTGGGTTAAAACAACAGCGGGCCTGTTCCAAGAAAATCACATACTGTCCAGTTTTTAATATTCTAATTAGAGCCGGGATCAAGGATCTCTCGAAAGCAATAAATAGCTCCCTTTATTAGCATATACACAAAAGGTCTCCAGATAGGCTTGAGGTATCAAACTATCAAAAGCCCTTTAATATCCACTCTGAAAAACACATCTTTACAAAGTCTTTTCAAAGTCCCTCAAAACTGCTAATGGAAAAAGATGTCAGTGGTAAAAACAAAACCAAATGCCTATTTGAAGACAGTTCTCTCATACAGAGAAAACTCGAGAACAGGAAGGAGGGAGAAAGAGAGAAAAGCAAGAAGGATAAACCCATCTAGATCAGCAGAAGGCAGGCAGCTATAGGTCCTAGACTTCATTTATTTATTTATTTACTTATTTATTTATTTATTTATTTATTTATTTGATTATTTATTTGGTACTGGGGATTGAACCCAGGGGATTTCCACCTCCAACCTACATCCTTAGCCCTTTTTTATTTTGAAACAGGGTCTCGCTAAGTTGCTGAGGCTGGTCTCGAACCTGCCATCCTCCTGTCTCAGCCTCCCAAGTACTGAGATTACTATACTTCTTTAAAATGCAAGGCAATGAGTGTTACAAAGACTGCAGCCCACATCTCACCTGGGCCTACTGGGAACCTGCAGGTTCCCAGCGAGGAACCCGGCCCTACCCAGCAGGACATTCCAGACTGTCCCATGAGCCCATGCTATCCACTGGGGTAGCTGCCACAATCCACGCGTCACTCTGAAGCACTGGAAATTTGGCTAGTGTGATGGAGAAAATGAACTTAAAATTTTATTTAACCTTAACGGGGGGTCTGGAGAAGCTTCCCTGCGGCTCTGCAGGGTCCAGAAGTCCAGGAACCAGGGAAGTACAGGCAGTACTTAGGCTTATTTGCAAGGCCACAAAACTTTCCACTGCTAGTCAGTGTTTGAAAAAAAAAATCGTTTGGAACTCTAATTCTTATAATTGGGTCACAGTTTGAAGGGGGTTCCTTAACATCTGTCTGTCTGAGAAGAAGCCTTTGAGCTATTTCTGTGAGCAGAGAATTACATGTTCTATTTCTTCCCTGGCCCCCTACCAAGGTCGGGAACAAGTTTCATATAGGATGTGAGCAGCCCCAAAAATGGATTCTTTGGACATTCCTAAAGGCAACGTAAGTACAAGTCATTAAGCCCCTTGAAGAAACACACTGGGGCAATGATGGGGGTGCGAGGTGCGGAGTCCGCGATGGGGGATCAGTATGAAAGGCCTATGCACATGACAGCCGCTGCTTTCTGCTATAGGTACCAGCATTACGAAGTTCATCCCCTCCAGTGAAATCCAGGGACAGGGCCCCCGACTCCCACCCCAGCAAAAACACCTCTCAGTGGGTGGCTATCCCCATTCATTCCAGAGGCAAGTTTCACACTTCCGGGTTCCTTGGATAACCCTTTCCAAGACCACTTGAGATATTGTGGGATAAAGTTTTCATTAAAATAATACTTGGTATGACATGGCATTCTATGGTCTCCTGGGGTTTGTTTTGTTTTGGGGTTTTTGGGGGGGGTGTCCCCATGTCTCTGGGCTCTGGTTAGCCAACTGGGGTATGTGTCATGTTCAGATACTCAGACAAGGGTACCCCCAATGCTTACCTCTTGACATTTCCCCAATGTCTCCTAACTTCAGAAACCACCAGCAAGACACCTGCTGTCTTTTCTTGATATGCCACTTGGTGTCACCTCCCTGGAAGGGAGCAGCCACAGGGTTGTGCCTCTCAGAGCAGGTGGCACCCGGTGGTGACGAGGGCACACACTAGGACCTGCTCAGGCCATGCTGAAGTCCCCAGCCAAGAACAATGCTGCCAGGCAGAGAGCTACACAGCTGGGCTCTAGTGTGAGACACTGAGATGTCACCAGAAAAACGCTAGATTTAAGCCACCAGGGAACGGTGGCTCAAGACTAAGAAAGGAAGGATGAGCGAAAAACACCGCAGCCAGGATGGCGGAGAAGGCGGTGTCCTGTGAGAGAGGGGACAGAGAGGACGCAGTTTAGGTGGGAGTCTGCAGGCCCAGGACCCACCGCCCTGTGACCCTCCTGGTGATGTCACGTGCTCTCCAGAGGGACCCATCCAGGCCAGCAGCGTGTGACAGCAGTGTAGCAGGATTCTGCGTATGTCCACCTTCTGACAAGTCAGATCATTAGCATATTTTGCAGAGAGCCAGCAGAAAAGTTTAATTGCCCTTAATTACCCAGTTCAAGAAGGCTCCTGGATAATGGCTCTCAGATTTCCTTGCCTGGTATCGACGTAATTTCCCTGACTCTGGCTTCATTATATCCCTGACTTAGAGGTAAGAGCCTCTCCAACATGGCTTTCCATAGGACGCCGACGGTCCCCGGAAGGCTGTCACTACACAGGGCTCTCGTATGAGGAGTCAGACCTTCAGCTTTCGCACACCCTAGTGTGCGCACACATATGTGTGCGCGCCTGCGTGTGCGTGGGCGGTGTGGGAGGAGGAGGGAGGGAGGGAGGGAGACTCCAGCATGTACTTAGAGGAAGGACTGAAACAAGGAATATGTAATCAGAAGCCATCACAATTACAAATGTAAATGAACAGGCAATTGGCACTGACCTTTGTAGATTGTTAGAGGACTAATTAAGGCAAATCAAGAACTCTGTTCCAACAGAAAAACAAGACAGTGTACACCCTGAGAACTACTCCTGGCCTCTCCATGTGGATGCAGAATGCAAGAGAATCAGACAGTCACCAAACCACAAATGCTTCACACTGACACATGGAAAACTAGCTCAGTGAACAAAAGAGTCAAGAGTTCCTTCTTGGCACATTGTTGGCAATTTTGCCAAAAATCTCTATCAACAGGTACCACCATACCAGTATATGAGCTCTTTCCATATGCCTGTTGCTCTTTGATCCATATAAATAGATCCCACCCATGAAATGGCCAGATATACCAGGTAAAAACTCATTGCCTGGCTGGGCATGGTGGCGCACGCTTGTAATCCCAGTACTTGGGAGGTGGAGACCGGAGGATCTGGGTTCACGGCCAGCCTCAGCTACTTAGGCCCTCCGCAACTTCATGAGACCCGGTTTCAAAATAAACAACAAAAAATAGGGCCGGGGGTGTTGCTCGGAGGTAAAAACGCCCCTGGGTTCAATCCCCGGTACCAAAAAAAAAAACTCATTGCCTGGCCTGGTTGTTTTTCAAGATGTAAGAAAAATAATTTCTTAAAAATCAGGCTATATGTCATTTCACAAACTCCATTTTTTTTATTGAACAACAGGTTTTCTTTTCATGTTGCTACATAATGGTCTCTATCTTTGCCTGGCAAAGCAGCTTTCTCAAAAGTGCCCTGAAAGCCACAAGCCTTGTCCAGAGAAATGTACTTAAAATTTTGTTTCTCTACTTCTCTGAAAATACTTAAAATTTCAGTCATCCCAATTTTTTTTTGGATGCAATTTTTTGTTTTTACATTTCACTTCCCGAGTTAGAAATGTTTCAGCCCTCTACTTTCTCCGAGCCCTGTCAACAAGACAGACGGTAATAAGGAAAAGTGGCGGTGTAGCTGCTTTAGCTTCATGAAAACAAAACTTCAGAACTGGCCACAACATATTTTAGTATTATGAGAAAAATTACACCAAAATTGCATATAATTTAGCTGTGTCTAAAAAATAAAAAGAAGTCCTTCACATGTTTAGAGGGCAGCCTTCTGCCAATTTGGAAAAATAAAAACAAAGCCAAAAGAGAAAGCTGGACACGGCGTATTTTCTTGTTCTCTTCAGCTGTATTAACTCCGAGTTAAGCAGCTCTCCCTGAAGCTTGGTTCAACAAAAAGATCCACCAAGTAAAGCTTAGCTGTTTTGGTAAAGGCCTTGGTAGGCTGTGTCCATCTCCCAGGCCCCAGAAATTCACTACGTGGAAAGCCAAAGGTGTGTCAGTCAATGGGGATGATATGTTTTTTTTTCCTTCAAGCAAAACAGCCTCTTAAATGCTGAATGATCAGGCCCTCTGTAAACTGAGTCATTTGTCCAGTTACCTGGAGTGCCTGAGCCAGTATGTTACCCAGTGCATCCATTCCAGGAGCCAGGAGGAGATGTCAGCTATGTCCCCCAACTCGTAAAGAGTCTTGAGCGTAGCCAGGTGTGGTGGCGCTTGCTTATAATCCCAGTACTTGGGAGGCTGAGATAGGAGGATCCAGGTTCACGGCCAGCCTCAGCTACTTAATGAGGCCCTCCGCAACTTAGTGAGACCCTGTTTCAAGATAAAGAATAAAAAAATAGGGTTGGGGGTGCAGCTCGGAGGTAGAATGCCCCTGGGTTCAATCCCCAGTACCCCAAAAATAAAAAAGAGTCTTGTGCGTGGTAGGCCCTCAATAAAGAATTGTTCAATTAAATTACATGGGTGCAAAGCTTGGAGATCTATGTCTATGTGAAAGAAGGAGCTAAGGCAATGGGAATAAGAGAGAAAACTGGAGGAGGAGGAGGAGGAGGAGGAGGAGGAGGAGGAGGAGGAGGAGGAGGAGGAGGGAGGAGGAGGAGGGAGGAGGAGGAGGACGACGATGACAATGACAAGGAAGGGAAAGG
>PVJS01045802.1:0-16085 GCA_004027185.1 Glis glis | reverse complement strand
TTTTTTTTTTTTTTTTTTTTTGGTACTGGGGTTTGAACCCAGAGGCATTCTACCTCTGAGCTACACCCCCAGCCCAATTTTATTTATTTGGAAACAGGGTCTCACTGGGTTGCTGAGAGCCTCACTAAGTTGCTGGGGCTGGCTTTAAACCTGCCATCCTCCTGTCTCAGCCTCCCAAGTAGTGGGATTACAAGCATGTGCCACCACACCTGGCTTAGTTTCATAATTTTTAAAAGTTTTATTAAAGGAGTCGTTTTAGCCAGGAGTGGTGGCGCATGCTTGTAATCCCAATACTTGGGGAGGCTGAGCTACTTAGGCCCTCCGCAACTTAATGAGACCCGGTTTCAAAATAAAGAATAAAAAATAGGGCTGGGGGTATAGCCTGGAGGTAGAATGCCCCTGGGTTCAATCCCCAGTACCGCCCCCCCCCCAAAATGAGTCCTTTTGACACTGAGCTACTCCTATTTAAGGTCACTAACAGATCAAGTTCAGCTATATAAACTTCATATACATTACTCACTTTTTATGATTTTATAGTAAATGCAGTTGCTTTTTTTTTTCAGAATTGTGTATGAAATACCTGATGCCAGGCCTTTCTGTAACAGGCTTGAAAATATTTTGGACATAGAGCAAAGACAGACAATCTACATATTTTGGCAAGATTTGGTAATTTTTCTTTTCAGAGTTTACTGGTTCAGAAATTTGAGATGGAATGGGGTAGCCAGGCATGGTGACTCATGCCTGTAATCCCAGTACTTGGGAGGCTGAGACAGGAGGATTGTAGGTTCAAGGCCAGCCTCAGTAATTTAGTGAGCCCCTGTTGAAAAATAATGAAATAAAATAAAAATAAAAAGGGCTGGGGGTGTAGCTCGGAGAAAAAGAAATGGAATGGGGTGAGGTAAATGTACTTTGAAGACAGGACTACAAACTAGTAATTGGCATAGTGTAAGCAGTATTTTCAGGTACTTTTATGGAGAAATACTGATAGCCAAGAATCAGAATACTTTTCTTGCACAAAATTGCTGGCTTTGGAGAAAGTGCTACTAGAAGAGCCGGGTGTGGTAGTGCACACCTCTGATCCTAGTACTTAGGAGGATCACAGTTTTGCAGCCAGCTTCAGCAACTTAGTGAGACGCTGTCTCAAAATAAAATAGGGCTGGGTGTGTAGCTCAGAGGCAGAATGCTGCTGGGTTCAATCTTTATTGTACACACACACACAAAGTGCTATGGAGGTATTAATGTTTCCATGTCATTGTATTGCTAACTAAATTTTACATGGACACAAATGGCTGAATGCATAAAAAATCAAAGCTGAGATAGACTTATTGCCAGTTGGAAAAAAACTGAAAATGCATATTTGAAATAATTTGATACATAAAACTCTTAAACAGACATAACTAGTATATTATGACTGAACTGCTATACAGAGGCACATAAGTGTTAAGTAATAGTGATGGAGGTATGTGTGGAGGGTGGGGAGGCTAAACTATGGGATGAGTTGGAAATTTTAAGATATAACTAGACTACTAAATTCTATCATTGTAAACTGCTGGTAGAGATTTTGTTAAATAGGAAAGCAGCCTTGGAAGCATTGTCTTGAGATCCATCCTGTTTCCAACTGCAGTCATTGGTCTCAGCTGTTTCACAGTGCCTTGCATGTAAAGGTGCTCAATAAATATTTGAGTTGATAAGCAAATGTTTACTTTATCCTGTTAGTTTTCCAGGATCTTATAATTGCTTCTGATTTGCCTAGCGTGAAAACTTTGATCCAATGAGCATAATGTTAAAGAAGACAACTCTACATTTATTTCCAGACATCTAGAACTTTAGAATCTGATAAACACCATGTATACATGTTTAGGACATATACAAGGAGAATTAAAAGGGAAATAAGGTATGGAGGATAAAATATATAAGGGTCAACTGCAGGGTTTTTTTTGTGTGTGTGTGTGTGTGGTGCTGAGGATGGAACCCAGAGGTGTTCTACCTCCGAGCTACACCCCCAGCCCTATTTTTTATTCTTTATTTTGAAACAGGGTCTCACTAAGTTGCCGAGAGCCTCACTAAGTAGCTGAGGCTGGCCGCGAACCCGGATCCTCAGGTCTACAGCCTCCCAAGTACTGGGATTACAAGCGTGTGCCACCACGCCCGGCTCAACTGCAGTTTTGAGAGTGGGATGACAAGTATTTAATTTGGAGAGAAGGGAATAATACTGATAGTCACACTGGATCTGGGACTTGTTTTTTGAGGAGTTCATGAGGCATGAGAACAGCTTATAGCCTATTCCCTATTCCCATATTCGCATCTCAAAGGTGGCATTGGTACTTACACGTTAAAGGTTGGCTTGGGTTGTGAAGAATTTTTAAAATGGGTTTGGGGCGTAGACTGGAAGTATCCAGATTTCAGATTTAAATCCCCTCATTATACTGTTCTCAGTTTTTCATCTTAGACGAGGAAAACAGGGGCTTAGATTTGCTTATGCAGCTCCAGCTTCAGATGACAGTAATTCAGAGAACCTTTTCTCTAAGGGGATAAACCAAAGTAGCTTTGTGTAAGAAATGACAAATGAGCTGGGCGTGGTGGCGCATGCCTATAATCCCAGTACCTGGGAGGCTGAGACAGGAGGATCACAGGTTCGAGGACAGCCTCAGCAAGTAGTGAGACTCTCATCAACCTAGTGAGACCCTGTTTCCAAATAAATAAAATCGGGCTGTGGGTATAGTCTGGAGGTAGAAGGCCCCTGGGTTCCACCCCCAGTACCACACACACACACACACACAAATGACAAATGACACTTTGCAAATGTGTTATTTACTATCCATGAGTGGTTAGATGAGGAAACCACAAGTGGATACAAAAATGATCTGGAGAGGATTAGAGACAACCCCTGAGGGCATATTTTTATTGTTTCATGGGTAGAGATGGAAGTTGCTAGCGTCTGTAGCACACAAATAAAAACACCAGATGGCACCATTTATTAATGTTACACTAGCTTCTGTGGAGAGGTCAAATCACAGACTAGCAAAGGGTTAAGGGAATCAACTACCTGTTTCTATGGTTATAACTAATGGCTTTTGCCTCTTTCCAGATTTGGAAAATAAAATTGGAAATCCCATTTGGGTTTCATTAAGTTTACAACACATGGTTGAAGGGTAGCCTTAGGTAGCTATTGCCAGTTCTTCAAGGTGTCCATGTCAATCTGTGAGCTTTATAAACTTGCTTTTAACAGTTGGCTACAGTACACAGAAGCACGTTGTTAACTTGCCATTTGGCCATGCAAGGTCTATGCACAGCAATGAGTTTAGGGGTCCCTTGGCAAGAGGGTACTCTTGCCAACATGTAATCTCCCCAGGGATTTGAAGATCTGGATAGGGTGAAAAACACTGTACTATTTCTCTGGGGCCCAAGTCTCTTGGCTTAGGCTAACCTTTTCATAGTGTAATTTCTTTAAGTAGTAACCAAGGTGGATAAGTCTAGGGTTCCTAGATACTAAACTGGCTTATATAACTATGAAATAGGAATATGTAATGATAGTTCCATGTATTTCCCCCACCCCCTTGAACTAGAAAATCTATCACTCAGTGTAGTGCAAGCAAGCTTGACGGTAATCTAGGCCAAGTATCAGTCCTATGAGGAAAAGTATTCATAAGTAAATTTTGACAAGACTAAGGAAAAAATCTGGACTAACAAGCCCTGGTTGACTCAGAGAGCCCTATAGGACACCAACAAATCCCTGACGTGCATTCACTAGTTTTTCTTCACTTGCCTTCCGTCTCCCTCCCCTTCCATCATGACCAATCAGGTTGCCCAGTTGAAAACACTTGTTAAGAGTTTGAACTGGGTGACTCAAGAATCTTCCACGCGAGTCGACGCGCTAGGTTGGCCGCAATCAGAAACTATTCCAACCGCTTTAAGTACTAGCGCTTGAGGTGGAATGGGGGCAGAGTTTTTTGGCTGGATCTCAACCTTGTAATGAGCTAGTAGTTTCAGCTATGGTCTCTCGGGCCTACCAAATGCTAACGTTAGCACCCTGGGGGCGTGGTTACCATCTTGGGGCGCTGGGAAGTACAGTTCTCTGGGGCACCATCCTGATAATACCATAAAAGGCCTGGTTCTCTCCATTTTGAAGCCGTGTTCCGTTGACCTTCTTTTAAGAGCGGTACCCACAATTAAACTGCAGAGCCCGGAGTTCCGAGGCCCCAGTCCCTCGCTTCCGAGGCGCTTTCCTCGGCTCCGCCCCCGGCCTCGTCCGTCCACTCGGGAGTCGCCCTCGGCTGCAGGCCGCGCCCCTTCGCCTTCGCTCCGCCCTCGCAGCCGTGGTTTGGCCCAGGCGCTAGTTCGCGTTTTGAGCCGCTCGTGCCACCATAGCTGCTGCTGCCGCGGCCGCGGTGGAGCAGAAATCGCCGAGCGCGATGCCTGAGGGCGCTGTGAGCCGGGCAGCGCTCGCGCCCCGGGGCTGGTGAGGCTGGGCCCGAGCGGGGGCGCTGACGAGTAGCAGGGGCTTCTGAGGCGGGCGAAAGAGAGAGGCGCGGGCCGGCCGAGGAGGCGGAGAGCTGCTCCCGAGGGTCGGGGTGGGGGAGGGAGGCTCCCGTGGTTGCACGGCTTGCTGGGCCACGGGGAGTCCCGCCGCGCTGAGTCCCCCCGCCGCCGGCGCAGGTGCCCCGGTCCCCAGCGGGCCTTCCCAGTGGCCTCCTCCCTTGGACACCGCAGTTGCCATGGGAACAGTTGGGCATTAACGGGGACCAGACCGGCCACCAGCCCTGATAGAACCCATCCCATCTCTTCAGTTAAATGCCTCTCGCAGGCGTGGGCCTGGGATTTCTTCGCGGCTCGGGATCCCCCTCCCCTTTTCACGGATCTGCCCTTCCGGTGTTGTAAGAAGTCTCGCTGGGCTTGAAGGTGGGGATGAGGGGAAAGGAGAGGTAAGATGCCTAGGGGTAAGAGCTGCGGACTCAGATGGGCAGAAGACACCTACTGTGATGCTAAAGTGGCCTCTGCCATCTCAGGCCAGTGAAAGGGCATATTGGAAGGCCGTGTGGAGTAGGAACGCAGTGCCACTGTTGAGGCAAGTACCAAGACTGGGCCAAGGACTGTCCTCGGGGGCTTCCCATCCTGATGGCTGTGGAAGGGTCAACCATTACCAGCCGGATCAAGAACCTCCTGCGGTCTCCATCCATCAAACTACGCAGGAGTAAGGCAGGAAACAGGAGAGAGGACCTCAGCTCCAAGGTGAGTCCTAGTATTGGGAGCCACCTCTTTCCAACCTTAACCTCTCCTGCTCCTTGTTCCCATTTACCTTCCTTTACTGGGAGAGAAAAGAGCTAGATGCTCCTTTTGGCTCGAAAAGAGCAAATGTTCTTGTCTGCCTCTCAAATAGGCAAAGACTTGGTTTTAGGTTGAAGGAAAAAGAAGCAGGGGTGGGCATGTTGAGATTTACCCATAGGAAGAGGTAGATAGGAGGAAGGTAAGTTCAACAAATTGTGCTTGGGGAAGCCCGTTGATATGCTATGACTCAGTTTCCCTTCCTGAAAGAGGGTAGTGGGGCCACATACACTGAAGAATTAAGCTGTGACTAATGTGGCTGCAAGTGTTAATGTAACAGTTGGGGTTATGTAAGACTCTAGTAGCAGAAAGAAATATACTAAAACACCTTGTCTGAGATATTGGCCTGGTAATTGCTCTTGCCTGAGATCAAAACAAATTTGTCTCTTTAAGAGACCCAATTAATTTTAAATGAAGCTTTTTGGCTTTTTAGGAATGATAACATGCAAAGAACCACATATGTGCCAGGAAAACAGTTCTCCTGCTTTGCTCTTGGACACTGCCTGTCCCATTCACTGTATGCCAAGAGCCCTATCATTCCCAGCAGCGGATGTTCCTCAGAGGCGGTCCTTTCCACCCCTTCACTTGTCTGGGTTTTGGTCCTTATGCTTTATTCAACTTTGTTAAGTGCCACAACTTTGGGAATACAAAATTAGACCAAATTTATTTAATCCCTAGAGGGAATCCAAGACTTTGGTTCCCACAGTGTCAGATTAGATTGTGTGTCTTATTAGCAGCCTGTAAACAGAGTAACCTTGTGTGGCAGAGTATTGCTACAGGGAGAGTCATCTGAGACACCAGCATTTTATTGCTTTGCCTATGACTCTTCAGAGATGAGTAAATGTGGTGAGGAATGATTTAGTGCAAATGTACAACATGACAGGGTTCTGGAAAGACTTAGTTCAGATCCTTATCCGTTAGCAGAACCTTAATTGGATTTGATAAGAAGATGAACAACTTTCACGTGTGTTTCAGCAGGGGATGTAATGAATCAAAATTTGCCACAAAGCTGAGTGTGGTGGTGCACGCTTGTAATCCCAGTACTTGGGAGGATGAGATAGGAGGATCACAGGTTCACGGCCAGCCTCGGAAACTTGTGAGGCCTTCCGCAACCCAGTGAGACCCTGTTTCAAAATAAAGAATAAAATAGGGATGGGGGTATAAGTTGGAGGTAGAATGCCCCAGGGTTTAATCCCCAGTACCACACACACACACACACACACACACACACACACACACACACATTTGCCACAAGGTTCCGTGGTGGTGGAGATAGTGACCCATCCAAGGGCTCTCTCTCTCTTAAGGCAAAGTCTCAGCTGGGCATGGTGGTGCATCCCTGTAATCCCAGTACTTGGGAGGCTGAGACAGGAGTGCAGGTTCAAAGCCAGCCTCACCAATTTAGTGAAGCTCTCAGCAACTTAGCAAAACCCTGTTTCCAAATAAAAAATAAGCCGGGCATGGTGGTACACACTTGTAATCCCAGTACTTGGGAGGGTGAGACAGGAGGATCGAAGGTTCGTAGCTAGCCTCAGCTACTTAGGCCCTCCACAACTTAGTAAGAGCCTGTTTCAAAAATAAAGAATAGCTGGCCGTGGTGGCGCATGCTTGTAATCCCAGTACTTGTGAGGCTGAGACAGGAGGATCCATGTTTGCAGCCAGCCTCAGCCACTTAGTGAGGCCCTCCGCAACTTAGGAGACCCTTTTTCAAAATAAACCAAAAAAAAAAAATAGGACTGGGGCATAGCTCGGAGATAGAATGCCCTTGGGTTCAATCCCCAGTACCACAAAAAAGAAATTTAAAAAAAGAATAAAAAGTAGGGCTGGGGGTGTAGCTCAGAGGTAGAATGCCCCTGAGTTCCATCCCTAGTACCACAAAAAAAAAAGTTATTCTCAAGGTCCAAATAAAAAATAAAATAGGGCTGGGGTTGTAGCTTGGAGGTAGAACACCCCTGGGTTCAATTCCCAGGACCACCAAGAAAAAAAAAAAGAGAGCGAGAAAGAAAAAGATAGGGGGTCTCTGTGTTGCTCAGGCTGGTCTTGAACTCCTGGGCTCAAGCAGTCCTCCTTCCTCAGCCTCCTGAGTAGCTGGGACTTCAGGGGCATGCCACCATGCCCAGCTTTGTAAGGACTCTTATTAATCATGGTTCCTATTCTCTAGAGGCAGAAGAATAAGCCTGAAAATTAGAAACTGTCTTACATATGACACTCTTTGCTCATTCTTTGTACTGCAGGTAGTCATATTCTTGGCTGGTAACTTGGCAATGATCAGCCATCTAATTTTCAGGAGAAGATTAGAATAATCTTCTCCTATTTTGGGGCCCTTTTTCTGGCCAGGAATGATACACATGGTAGAAATGTACAATGGGAGTTTAGTCTTCAGTGTGAACACTTTACTGCAGTTTTGGTCTGGAATGCAGAAAGTACCATCTCCATTCTTTAAAACTTCCTGTATCATTAATACATTCAACAAGTGTTTATAGAGTCACTATTAAGTGTGGAATCAGTGATGAATAAAACATCCTTGCTGTCAAAGATCTTGTGGCTAGTCAGGCATGTAAACAAATAATTACAGCATGGTGTGCTAAGTGCAGTTGTAGAAGTATGCATTAAGTTGTTGATGGAAGCACAGGGGAGGGGCCCTAAGTCAGTTTAGGGGAATTAGGAAAGACTTCTAAGAGGAAGGGATGCTTGCACTGTGAGTCCTGAGGCAAGAAAAGAAGAGCTCTCCAGGAAAACCATGAAAACGGGGGTATCCGTGGCATCACCATTAAATATCGCTGTTTCAAATAAGAATTCAATTCTATTTATTTATTTATTAATTTATTTTGTGGTGCTGAGGATTGAACTCAGGGGCATTCTACCTCTGAGCTACACCTCCAGCTCTATTTAATTTTCTTTTTGAAACAATCTCGTTAGGTTGATGAGAGTCTCAGTACTTGCTGAGGCTGTTCTCGAACCTGCGATCCTCCTGTCTCAGCCTCCCAAGTACTGAGATTACAGGAGTGCACCACCACACCTGGCTCATAATTTTTAAAATTTTGAAACTGGGTCTCGCTAAGTTGCTGACAGCCTTACTGAGTTGCTGAGGCTGACTTCGAACCTGCCATCCTCCTGTCTCAGCCTCCCAATACTGGGATTATAGGTGTGCACCACCACACCTGGCTAGAATTTACTTCTGTCTACTTTAAAAGTTTTTTTGTCCATTCTAACGCTGTACATGAAAGAATTGTTTAGCTGGGCCCACGTGGTGGTGCACACTTGTAATCCCAGTACTTGGGAGACCGAGACAGGAGGATCGCAGGTTCAGAGCCAGCCTCAGCAACTTAGTGAGGCCCTCTGCAACTTAGCAGAGGTGAAACTCAGCAAGTAGTGAGACTCTTATCAACCTAATGAGACCCTGTTTCAAAATAAAAAAATAAACAGGGCTAAGAGTGTAGCTTGGTGGTAGAATGCCCCTGGGGTTCAATCCCTAGTACCAAAAAGAAAGAAAGAAAGAAAGAAATGTCTAGCTGAAATTGAATGACTGTTGAATGGTATGACATAGTAAGAGGAATAGTGTGTATGTGTAATACCCAAGAGGAGCTGCTATCTTTGTATACCTCATACCCTAGAGGTGCCCAGCCCCCACGGTCCTTAGTGAAGGCTCTCCACCTAAGACTATTTTAAAAGTCTGCCTTGTGGTAACCCACAAAAGACCTGGTCTTTTAGGCTCCATGTATTACTTTCATATGTAGTGGCTGTGGGTGATCATGGTAACAGAAAGCTTGTGATTCATGGATAACTAATTCTAAAATTTGAAATTGAGGGGTGGGGTACTGGGGATTGAACCAGGGGCATTCTAGCTCCTAGTTGCGCCCCCAGCCTTTTTTTTTTTTTTTTTTTGCAGTACTGAGGGTTGAACCCAGGGGCATTCTACCTCTGAGCTATACCCCCAGCCATATTTTTTATTCTTTATTTTTGAAACAGGGTCTCACTAAGTTGCGGAGGCCTCACTAAGTAGCTGAGGCTGACCACAAACCTGTGATCCTCCTGTCTCAGCCTCCCAAGTACTGGAATTACAAGTGCCTCCAACCTTTTTAAAAAAACGTTTGAGCCGGGCGTGGTGGCGCACGCTTGTAATCCCAGTACTTTGGGAGGCGGAGACTTGAGGATCCATGTTCGCAGCCAGCCTCAGCTCGCTCTCTCTCTCTCTCTCTCTCTCTCTCTCTCTCCCCCTCTCTCCCTCTCTCCCTGTCTCTCTCTCCCTCTCTACCTAGTGAGGCCCTCCGCAACTTCGTGAGACCCGGTTTCAAAATAAAGTATAAAAAAATAGGGCCGGGGGTGTAGCGTGGGCGTTCAATCCCCGGTACCGCAAAAAAATAAAAAAGTTTGAAACAGGATCTCGCTTAGTTGCTGAGGCTGGCCTCAAACCTATGATCATCCTGTGTCAGCCTCCCAAGTACTAGACTTACAGGCATGCATCACCACACTTGGCTTGAAGCAAATTTTAAGACAAAAAGTCATGCCTCTTTTGGGGAGGCAGAGAGGGAAGGATCAGAGGGCCTTTATTCAGTTCTCACCTCAGATGGCCTCCTGCTTTGAATCACGGTGTTCGAAGGTTGCATTCTTCCTCCTTTTCACCAAATTCTGCACTTATTTTAAGATCCATCTCCATATTTTCCAGAGCCACAGAACCTTCTCGAACTACTTTGAAACCAATCTCTGATTGTTCTTTTATATATGTCTTCGTTTTCTAAGGTCATGGCTCATGTTCTTTATTTTCTTTGTATCACGGTGTTTAAGACAGTGTAAAGTATGTAGTAAGTACTAAAGGAGTAAAAGAATGAGAACAATTTAAAGATGTCAAGTAGCGTGGAGGTAAACTTGGAAGTCAGAAGAAAAAAATGATCAGGAAGAGTTTGTGACTTTAGAAGAAAAATCAAACTAGGAATACTAAAATGGTAAAAAAGGAGTAGAGATGCAGCCTAGTTAGGTGTAAAGAGCATAAGAGAGAAGGGAAGTACATGGATGTAGAAGGTACTACTCATTGGAGACTTTTTAACTCAGGAGAGATCTAGTTTAAAATATAGTTAAAAGCTAAAGTGAGAGAGCCAGTAGAGGTGATTTAAATTACTACAGAGAGACCCGGGCGTGGTGGCGCACACTTGTAATCCCAGTACTTGGCAGGCTGAGACAGGAGGATCTGGGTTCCTGGCCAGCTTCAGCTACTTAGTGAGGCCCTCGGCAACTTAGTGAGAGCCTGTTTCAAAATAAAGAATAAAAAATAGGGCTGGGGGTGTAGCTTGGAGGTAGAATGCTCCTGGGTTCAATCCCCAGTACCGCAAAAAAAAAAAAAAATTACTACAGAGAGAGAGTAAATAAGAGTTGGGATTTTTATTAAGCTTTTCAAAGGGAGGGGAGTCTGTAGAGGCGTGAATTGGAAGAGTAATTCGAGGTGTTATGCCAGATCTGCTGAGTCTTGATGAAGTGTAACTCTAAGTTATCAGTTGTAAATACCCTTCAGATCCAAATCCTGCACGTTTGTTAGTTCCTGCCTCTCATCTCACTCGAGGCTGTTTTCTTTAAGAAACAAATGTGTGTGCTCTTGGTAGCTAACTCTCCCTCTCTTTTCCTGAAGTTTCTGAAAGATTTCTATGTGGAGGGAGCTAAGTTGTTTTTCTGTTTTAACAAAGGACAGAAATGGACTGAAGCTGAGTAGGCAAGATTTAAGTTAGGAATATAAAAGGATTGCCTATGCGGGAGGCTTGTTAGATTTTGAAAATGTAAGAGAAGGAGGTTTTGAAATCTTCCTTCTTAATAGCTATTAAAGCTGGACATGGTGACTCATGCTTGTAATCCCAGTACTTGGGAGGCTGAGACAGGAGGATCACAGGTTCCCAGCCAGCCTCAGCTATTTAGTGAGACCCTCTGCAGCTTAGTGAGACCCTGTTTCACAGTAAAGAATAAAAAATAGGGCTGGGGGTGTAGCTCAGAGGTAGAATGCCCCTGGGTTCAGTCCCCAGTACTGCATAAAACAAGAACAACAACAAAAAAAGAATAAAAAATAGGGCTGGGGGTAGAGCTCAGAGGTAAAATGCTCCTGGGTTCAACCCCAGCACCAAAAAAACAAAAGCAAACAAACAAAAAAACCGATTTCAGTTTTCATTCAGCTTTTAAGTCCAGATATTAGTATTGAAACTCTTCAATCTGCACATTTGGTAGTGGAAAACTTTCTCATTTTTGAAGCATTTATGGATCATTAGTTCTAGTTTGATGGCTCAACTTGGTAGAGGAGTAAAGAGGCTGTGAGGCTGGCAGAATATCCACAACATTTTAATAAAAAATACACATTCTTAAGCTGGGTGTGGTGGCACATGCTTGTAATCCCAGTACTTGGGAGGCTGAGACTGGAGGATCCCAGGTTCACGGCCAGCCTCTGCAATTTAGCGAGGCCCTGTTTCAAAATAAAAAGTAAAATAGGGCTGGGGGTCTAGCTCAGAGGTAGAATTCCCCTGAGTTCAGTCCTCAGTACCACCATCAAAACACACACACACACACACACACACACACACACACACACAAACACACACACTCTCCCCTCTCCCCCTCTCCTCCTCTTCCCTCTCTCTCTCTCTATATATATATATATCCTGGTTGTATGAAATCAAAACCTCTGAGGGGGCGTGGTGGCACATGCTTGTAGGTCCTCCGCAACTTCGTGAGACCCGGTTTCAAAATAGAGAATAAAAAATAGGGCCGGGGGTGTAGCTTGGAGGTAAAACGCCCCTGGGTTCAATCCCCAGTACCACAAAACAAACAAACAAAATAAAGGATAAAAAATAGGGCCGGGGGTGTAGCATGGAGGTAGAACGCCCCTGGGTTCCATCCCTGGTACCGCAAAAAAAAAAACCTCTGGGGTTAGAGTTTGGTAGTTGTGTGTATATTGAGTTCTACCAAAGCCTGCTGCTGGGTATGAACCTGGCCTAGGTGCTGTGGTTATGGCCCTGAAATCTGTTTTTTTATACCCAAGTCCTCACTGAGGCTTCTAGTATATTGAACTAGCCCAGTAAGTGTATTGTTTTCCTTGAGTAGTTTTTATCTCTACTGTATCTTCTAGACTGATTGCTCTATAAACTGCTGTGTCGGGGGTTGATTTGAGAGAACTGTACTGTTGTGAGGTCAGATATGAGGCATCAGTCATTGCCTTACTAAGGCAGATCAGCAGGAATTTCCCCTGTGAGCAGGAGAAGGAAACTTTATGATGATATCCCTGAGTCCCGGCCAGTCTTTTATGTCACATTCTATTACCCACTTCCCTTGGGACGCACAGTTTTTTAGTGTTTGATACGGATTCTCTGGGTCCCCACCTAGAGTAGATGACCAAGAATAGAGGCCTCTGTGGCCAGCAGCTCTGCCTCTCTCCTGCCTTTTTGAGTGACCTCGGTCAGGTTCTCATGAGTTTTCTATCTCTGATGTGTTCTTGAATTAAGGTTTGTGAAGTGTCTTGAGATCCTTAGAACAGGTGTTACGCCATGAGAAGTGTCAGCGTTCTGGTTTTGTTTGATCCCGGTTTCATTCTCCTTCCGGTGCCTGCAGCTGCCCTCAGCCTTCAAAGTGATTCTCACCAGAGAGAGAGGATTCTTCTGTCCCTGGACCCAAAAACACCTCTTCCTTTATCGTCTAAAAATAACCCAGCCTCTGTAGGCTGTGTGTGGAGCCTTCCCTCATCTACTTGGCCTCACTCATTTCTGAGTCTAACTGCACTGCTGCTTTCCAAGTTTCTTTTCTTTCTCTTACTTTGCAATTTAGGATGAGTTCCTCTGTTGGATCTGTTTGAGTTACTATCTTACTTCCTGCCAGAATTTTGAATGTCTTGGGATCTTGGTATTTTCTGACTTCACTTTTCTCTTCCATTTGTCACCTGTGTGTTTTCATTTCTTGACTAAAGAAAAAACATAGGTGGCTGTGAGGCTTCAGCCTGACCTCTGTAACCTCCCTGCCAACCCCCTGAGTCTCAAGTTGGGCTTGTGACTCTTATCACTGCTCTTTGTTTGGAGAACAGTCCAAGGCTTGAAATTTGGGACTATGTTTATTCAAACTAAGCTTCTCTGAGAACATGGTCTGTCCTACTGTTGTTCTCAGAGTATCTGTTGCTTTTACTTCATGTTCAGACTGCAGTGTCCTTAAGGAAAAAAAGCTACAGTGTTTTCAGTAGGATTTGATATATTATACATCACATTCCCACTGCTTCAAACTAAGCCTCTCCTCTGGGCTCTATTGTTTAATGTAAGACAAGGCCAGTTTTCCTGCCAGCTTCCTTTTCACCACAGTCTTTAGTAGAGGTATAGAATGAGAGCTACACATCTTCTTAGGTATTTGCTACTCTGTTTATGGATTTTACTTTATCCCAGTACTTGGGAGGCTGAGATGGAGGATAGGATCACAGGTTCGCAGCAAGGCTCAGCTACTTAGTGAGGCCCTCCGCAACTTAGTGAGACCCTGTTTCAAAATAAAGAATAAAAAATAGGGCTGGGGGTGTAGCTCAGAGGTAGAATGCCCCTGGGTTCAATCCCCAGTTCTGAAAAAAAAAAGTGTGTTAGAGGACATAAAAGTGAATATAACAGCCAGACTGGGCAGTGTGGATCCCTAGGGTTAGTTTTTTGTTATTTGCAGTAGTGGGGGATTGAACCTAGGAGCTCTCTACCACTGATCTACACCCCCATCCCTTTTTATTTTTATTTATTTTGGTACTGGGGATTGAACCCAGGGAATTCTACCTTTTAGCTACACCTCCCAACCTATTTTATTTTTTACTTTGAAATAGTCTCAGCCGAGCGTGGTAGCGCCCTCCGCAACTTGATGAAGACCCTGTTTCAAAATAAAAAAGAAGGCTGGGGTTATAGCTCAGAAGTGGAATGCCCCTGGGTTCAATTCCTGGTACCACAAAAAGAAAAGAAAAGAAACAGGGTCTCAGGTGTGCACTACCACACCAGGCTCCTTTTTATTTTTTATTTTGAGATAGGGTCTTGTTAAGTTGCCCAGGCTGGCCTTGAACTGGTGATCCTCCTGCCTCAGCCTTCCGAGTAGCTAGGATTACAGTTAAGCACCATCACACCTGGCTCTAGAGTTGGGGTTTTTTTTGGTTGTTGTTGTTTTGGTACTGGAAGTTGAATCCAGAGGCATTCTACCTCTGAGCTACACTCCTAACCCTATTTTATTTTTTATTTTTTGAAACAGGGTCTCACTAAGTTGCTGAGGGACCTCACTAAATTGCTGAGGCTGGCCTCGAACCTGCGATCCTCCTGTCTCAGCTTTCCAAGTACTGGGATTACAGACATGCGCCACCACACCTGGCTAGAGTTCGTATTTTTGAATATTAATATTTTCCAAATCTTTCCTTTCTCCCAGCAGTTATAGCAGCAAGTCCGTAGCACTTCATAATTGGCCATTGTGTTTTCCTCTGGTTTTTATTTTTTTTGGGGGGGAGGTACTAAGGCTTGAACCCAGGGGCATTCTACTGCAAAGCTATACCCCCAGTCCTTTTTTAAATTTTTTTGTTTTGAACCAGGGTCTCACTAGATTGCTGAGAGTCTCACTAAATTGCTGAGGCTGGTCTCGAACCTATGATCCTGTTTTCTCAGCTTCCCAAGTACTGGGATTACAGGTGTGTGCCACCACATTCAACTTTTCCTCTGGTTTGAAGGACACTTAACAGAAGAATGAGTTCACAGTATAGATGTCTCCTCTTAGTCTTCTATAGAAGAATTTACTACCTCTTATATATATATATTTTTTTTTTTGGTACCAGGGATTGAACCCAGGGGCATTCTACATCTGAGCTACATCCCCAGCCCTATTTTTTATTCTTTATTTTGAAACAGGGTCTCACTAAGTTGCAGAGGGCCTCACTAAGTAGGTGAGGCTGGCCCCAAACCTGGGACCCTCCTGTCTCAGCCTCCCAACTACTGGGATTACAAGCGTGCACGACCACGCCCGGCTTCCCTCTTATCTTTTCGCAGAGAATGTTTGTAATGCTTTTTTGTACCTTATAGCCTATAAAAATCTTTTTTTTTTTAAGACTGGATTTCTAGCCAGGTGTGGTGGCGCATGTAATCCCAGTTACTTGGGAGGCTGAGACAGGAGGATCCCAGGTTGCGGCCAGCCCCAGCAATTTAGTGAGGCCCTTCACAACTTAATGAGACCCTGTTTCAAAATAAAAGAATAAAATAGGGTTGGGGGTATAGCTTGGAGATAGAATGCCCCTGGGTTCCATCCTCAGTATCACCAAAAATAAATAAAAATAAGAAAAAAAATAGAACTGGCGGTGTTGCACAGAGGTAGAATGCCCCTGGGTTCAATCCCCATTATCAAAACAACAACAAAAAAATAAGTCGGGTGTGGTGGTGTATGCCTGTAATCCCAGTACTTGGGAGGCTGAGACAGGAGGATCGCAGATTTGAAGTCAGCCTCAGCAATTTTGTGAGGTCCTCCGCAACTTAGTGAGACCCAGTTTCCAAATAAAAAATAAAATAGCCGGGCGTGGTGGCGCACACTTGTAATCCCAGTATTTTGGGAGGCAGAGACCGGAGGATCCGGGTTTGCGGCCAACCTCAGCTCTCTCTCTCTCTCTGTCTCCCTGTCTCTCTCTCTTTCTCTCTCTCTCTCTCTTTCTCTACTTAGTGAGGCCCTCCGCAACTTCGTGAGACCCGGTTTCAAAATAAAGTATAAATAATAGGGCCGGGGGTGTAGCGCGGAGGTAGAACGCCCCTGGGTTCAATCCC
>PVJS01045800.1:0-16078 GCA_004027185.1 Glis glis | reverse complement strand
CCGCAAAAAAAAAAAAAAAAAGTCCATTGGGGGCCTGGTGTCTCATCCCTGTAATCCCAGTAACTCAGGAGGCTGAGGTGGGAGGATCGCAAGTTTGAGGCCAGCCTCAGCAATTTAGCAAGACCCTGTCTTAAAATAAAAAATAAAAATGGCTGAGGATGAAGTTCAGTGGTAGAACATCCCTAGGTTCAATCCCCAGTACTGTCAGTGAATAAATATTTAGGAAGATGGTAAGGGTGAGTTGAGTATATGATAGGGTGAGAAACTGACTTTTGGCCCTCTATGTGTGCCCTTCAGTTCATTATCATGGGTATTTCCTTAAATAAAAAAAATATACTCCAGTTCCAACTGGAATAATCACTGACAAGACTAAAACCCCTGGACACTATATTTATCTAAGTAGCTGATACCTTTCTGTGAGGCATACATGGCATACCTAGAAAAGTTACTCAGTGTTGCAAGTTCTTGGTTTTGATATTTTTAAAAATATATGATCTGTGAGAAACATAAGAAAATAAATAGGTTGAATGCAAACTCATAGTTCAAACTGATGTTTTCATTCAGACAAAAATCAGCATAATATAATATCTGGTTGAAATAAAACATTTAACATTCATTTTCTTTATCAATGAAAAATTATTCGGATACTTCCTCCTGAGTCAATATCTGGTTTCTGAGACATATAAGGACTCCACCCTCCCTTTCCTGTATTTTTATTTTCAAAAATTATTTCAAATCTAGAGGTATTTATATGGACATGTCCATAAAATTAAATGATTACTTCTGCCCAATAAAATTATACTGATTGCCGGGCATGGTGGCATATGCCTGTAATCCCGGTACTTAGGAGGGTAAGACAGGAGGATTGCAGGTTCAAGTCTAGCCTTAGCAATGTAGTGAGACTCTCAGCAACCTAGCAAGACCCTGTTTCAAAACAAAAAATAAAAAGAGGGATGAGGATGTAGCTCAAAGGTAGAATGTCTCTGGGTTCAACCGCCAGCACAAACAAACAAACTGAGAAACAGGCAGATAAACCAATGAGGGAAAATGCCAGAAATTGACCCAAGTATATAAGTGAATGTAATATTTCGTAAAATGACATTTCAAGTCAAAGGATAAAGGAAGGGTTATTCAGTAAATGATACTGACACAACTGGCTAAACACCAATTTTCATTTGGGAAAACCATTTAAATTTTATTGCTTCTTTACTCCTTAAACCAAAATAAATTCCAGATGAATAAAATCCTAAATGTCAAACATGAAACCATAAAAGTATAGGAAGGAAATATAATTGAATATTTTTATAATCTTAGAATGATGGTCTAAGTATGCAATGAAATATGGAAACCATAAGGCAATCATTCATAAATTTGAATATATAAAACTTTAAGCTGGGTGTGGTGGCACACACTTGTAATCCCAGTACTTGGGAGGCGGAGACCGGAGGATCCGGGTTCACGGCCAGCCTCAGCAACTTAGTGAGGTCCCTCTGCAATTTGGTGAGACCCTGTTTCAAAATAAAGAATAAAAAATAGAGCCGGGTGTGGTGGCGCATGCTTGTAATCCCAATACTTGGGAGGCGGAGACCGGAGGATCCGGGTTCACGGCCAGCCTCAGCTACTTAGGCCCTCCACAACTTAGCAAGACCCTGTTTCAAAATAAAGAATAAAAAGAAAAAAAAGTAGGGCTGGGGGTGTAGCTCGGAGGTAGAATGCCTCTAGGTTCAATCCTCAGTACCGAAAAAAAAAGAATAAATAATAGGGCTGAGACTTGTCCTGTTTCAGCCTCCCAAGTACTGGGATTACACCGCCCATGCCTGGCTAGGAAAGATTTATTTGGGTTCACAGTTTTAAATGTTTCGATCCATGGTCACTCAGCTCCGTCGTTTCTGGACCTGTGGTAAAGCAGAATGTCATGGCGGAGAACACATGGAAGAGCAAAGCTGCTTCCCTGGTGACCAGGGCATAGAGAGAATGAGAGGGAGGCGCAGTGAAGAGACATACCCTTCTAGGGCACCTCCAGTGACCTATTTCCTCCAACTAGGCCCACCTCCTAAGGTTTCTACCACCTCCCAATAGTTCACTAAGCGATGAATCCCTAAGTGGATTAATCCATTCTCGAGGTCAGAATCCTCCTCATCTATCCACCTCCCCATGTCCCCACCTCTGAACACGGCTGCACTGAGGGTCAAGCCTTCAACTCGGGAGCTTTTAGGAGACGTTTAAGATCCAAAGTGTAATACCATGTAACATAGCATGCACAGTTTCTAGAACGCTTTCTAGGGTGTGGACATCTGTGGGAGGCCATTATGCTCTCTACCACAGCAGGTAGCAGTCATAACAAGGACACATTGTTTACCCAAGTCTTGCACAAAGAAGGGCCTGATCTCTTGCAGGGTAGAAAGGCAGTTTTCTGCAATCTATAACCATAATATTCTATTACCTCTATGTAGGCTGATGCCCACCACTCAACTCAAAGGTCCAACCCCAGTCCAAAAAAAGCACAAGAACAATTACTTTATGGGAAATGAAATATAAAGGGCTAATAAATATGAGGGGGGATTTTTTTTTTTTTTGCGGTAGCAGGGATTGAACGCAGGGGCGTTCTACCTCCGCGCTACACCCCTGGCCCTATTTTTTATACTTTATTTTGAAACCGGGTCTCAAGAAGTTGCGGAGGGCCTCACTAGGTAGAGAGAGAGAGAGAGAGACAGGGAGAGAGAGAGAGAGAGAGCGAGCTGAGGCTGGCCGCGAACCCAGATCCTCCGGTCTCTGCCTCCCAAAGTACTGGGATTACAAGCATGTGCCACCATGCCCGGCTATGAGGGGGGATTTTCATGCTTCTCTAGAAATCATAAAATTTTAAGACACTGAGATATAATTTTTTCACATCTTGACTTGGGAAACATTTTAAAATGAAACAACCCAGTTGGGCATGGTGGCACACACTTACAATCCCAGTATTTGGGAGACTGAGACAGGAGGATCGCAGGTTCATGGCCAGCCTCAGCAACTTAATGAGACCCTGCTTCAAAAAATAAAAAATAGGCCGGGCGTGGTGGCGCACGCTTGTAATCCCAGTACTTGGGAGGCTGAGACAGGAAGATCGCAGGTTCACGGCCAGCCTCAGCTACTTGTGAGGCCCTCTGCAACTTAGTGAGACCCTGCCTCAAAATAAATAATAAAATAGGGCTGGGTTATAGCTCAGAGGTAGAATGTCTCTGGGTTCAATCCCCAGTAGCATAAATAAATAAATAAATATAAACAAATAAATAAAATAAAATAATCCACTCAATGCTGGCAGGGAGGTATGGAGTTGTACATTCTGAAGTGCTGTTGGTGGACGCTGTTTTTCTGGAAAATGATTATAGTGTGTACTAAGGGCCCCAAAAGAGTTCACACTCACCAGGCATGGTGACACATGCCTGTAATCCCAGTACTTGGGAGGCTGAGACAGGAGGATCACAGGTTCAAGGGCAGCCTCAGCAACTTGTGAGGCCCTGTTTCCAAATAAAAAATAAAATAGAAGCCCGGCATGGTGGCGTATGCTTGTAATCCCAGTACTTGGGAGGCCGAGGCAGGAGGATCGCAGGTTCGCAGCCAGCCTCAGCTACTTGTGAGGCCCTCTGCAATGTAGTGAGACCCTGTTTCAAAATAAAGAATAAAAAATAGGGTTGGGGGTGTAACTCAGAGGTAGAATGTCCATGGGTTCAATCCCCAGTTCTGCAAATAAATAAATAAATAAATAAATATAAAAATAAAATAGGGCTGGGGTGTAGCTCAAAGGTAGAATGCCCCTGGGTTCAATCCCCAGTACCACACACCACACACACACACACACACACACACACAGAGTTCACATTCTTCAACCAAAAAATTTCAATCATAGGAAATTAACCTAAGAAAATAATCAGAAATCCCTAATAATTTCATGATTAAAGGCCCATATAATTAAATAACCATATCATTTAAAAAATAGAGATAACTCACATGTCCAACTATATGCAACCAAATGTATTATAGTATATTATTACAGTGAAATCTTAAGCAGTCATAAAAAAATTCCTTTTCAGATTGGGGATGTAGCTCAGTGGTAGAGCAGGTGCCTAGTATTCATGAAGCCCTGGATTTGAAAACAAAAACAAAAATCTTTTTTGAGTACAGTGAAACATTAAGTAAGAGAAGCCTGTTTGGAAACTGCCTTTACAAAAACAATCTTGTTAGGCCGGGCGTGGTGGCACAAACTTGTAATCCCAGTACTTGGGAGGCAGAGACCGGAGGATCTGAGTTCGCGGCCAGCCTCAGCTACTTAGTGAGGCCCTCCGCAACTTCATGAGACCCAGTTTCAAAATAAAGTATAAAAAATAGGGCTGGGGGTGTAGCTCGGAGGTAGAACGCCCCTGGATTCAATCCCTGGTACTGCAAAAAAAAAAAAATCCTGTTTTATTTTACATACTTAGATGTAGGTTTATATATGAAAAACAGGTGCTGAATGGATGCTTGCCAGTAGTCTGAGAATTTTAGCCGAAGCCAGCAGGTGATAAATGCTCACATATTTAAGAGAGGTGCTAAGCCAGGCATGGTGGCACCTGCCTGTAATCCCAGTACTTGGAAGCCTGAGACAGGAGGATCTCAGGTTTGAGACCAGCCTCAGCAACTTAACAAGACCCTCAGCAACCTAGCAAGACCCTATTTCAAAACAAAAAAATAAAAAGGGCTGGAGGTGTAAGCTTGGAGGTAGAATGTCCCTGGGTTCAACCCCCAGTAACGCAGGCACACACACACACACACACACACACACACACACACACACATGCACTAGACACATCCAGGGGGGACTTACTAACTGATAGTGTAAAGGTCTTGAGACTCCGTCCCTCCCTACTCCATCTGGGTAAACTGAAAACCAAGAGTCAGAGCCAGGGGGGTAGTGAGTTGGTCTTAGAGGAGCATGCTCTGACTTCTTCCTCTCTTGGGGAATGGAGAGGGTGCTCCCACATGTACACAGAGCCAATGAAGAATGCTCCAAGAGAACCCCTCATAGATACTTAGGGCTCCTACAGAAGGGAGGCTGCCAAGCTGGAAGCCTCTGCCCTGCAGAGAACCATGCATTAAGCAGAGAGCCAGGAGAGAGTCCTTAGGTGAGCTTCAGACATGACCCTGGAGTTTGGGGTCACCTGTGAACCTGGCAACTGGAGTCGGCTCCTTGCCTGGAGAATTGGGACAATAGAAGCCCATGGGCACAGGATAATGGAATTAGATTTTTCATCACCCAAAAGAAGAGCCCATACTCATTAGTCCCTCCCACCCAAAGCCCCTGGCTACAACTAACCTGCTTTCTGTCTCTATGGGTTTTCTTCTTCTGGATATTTCATATAAATGGAATAATATAATATGTGGCTTTGTGTGTCTGGCTTTTTTTCAGTTAGCATAATGTTTTAAGGCCATCCACATCATAGAATGTATCAGTACTTCATTCCTTTTCATTGCTGAATAATATTCCATTGTATGGAGAAACCCCATTCTATATATCTATTCATCAGATGATGGCATTTGGATCGTTTCTACCTTTTGGGTATTGTAAAGAGTGCTGCTATGAACTACTGTTTACGGTTTTTGTTGGAACATCTGTTTTCAATTATTTTGGGGTATCTATCCAGGAGTGGAATTGCTGGGCCATCTGATAATTACTGAAAAGCCTTTAGTGACTTTTGAATGTCATACCACATGCATGCATTACCCAACCCAAACTTGATTATTTTAATAAAAATAACTAATTAGAGAAAAACATATTGTTTTATAATCACAGCTTGGCATCCCTGCAGAATCAGCATTGGATCAATACATGGCTTTACAGGCCCTGAAAGAAACGGAGGTGTAGGAAGTAAAACATAGAATCCAATTTTAAAATCTGACTCATAGAACCAGTAGGTCTTCAGGCTACAAATGCTCCCCGTCATTAAGTGTTCCAGCAGCACTGCCCTGGTGAGCGTGGGGAGGGCTGTGAGAATGTTTTCTAGATCCATGTTTTTAAGAAAGAGAAGGCGGTAATTAAAGTTGGCTTTAACATGTGATTATGTTGACACGGTCTGATCGCCTCTCCCCGGCCCCGGCTCCTGCAGTACCAGCGATGTCCTCTAGGGGGCGATGCCGGGAGAGACCCGAGTCCCCGGGAACCCTGCGGGCGGCCCCGGGGGAGCCAGCTCAGCCTTTACAGAGGCGAGAGGAGGAGACACTGCCACGAAGAAACCAGAGCTGGGAGGACACTTGGGAAACGTATCTCTCGAGTGCTTCATTTTTGTAAACAAGGAGACTGAGGCCTAGAGGAGCTGCTGCTGGCCTCAGAGTCTGCGGGCAGGAAGTCTGGACGCCTCTGCGGTGTCGCCATGCGCAGCGCGGGCAGAGGCTTCGCGGGGCTGACGAGCCGAGGTCGGATCCCTCTTCCTCCAGCTCCGCCCTCCTGCACCCTCCTGCGCCCCATCCCCTCCACTTAGTGTGCGACCCAGGGTCTGCAACTTGACCTTTCTGAGTTTCATTATCGGTTTAATGGATGTAGTAATACCTACATAAGGCTGAGGTGAGGAAGAAATATGCATCTGTAGGACCTTCTTTATGCTTGGCACATAGTCAAAAATTGGGTCTGGGACAACCGGGAAAAGACACAACTCCAGGGATGGAGCACACATCTGTGGCTGCCATCTGTGGCTGCCAGGGCGGGCGTGGAGGGGTTGCAAACGGGCAGGGGGAGGGGGATTCTTCCAAGTGATGGAAATGTTCTGTATCTTGGCAGTATCTTGAGTTTTTCAAACCCATAGAAATGGACAAGAAAGGGGGTGGATTTTATTATATATAAATTATGCTTCAATAAATCTGAATTGCAAAGGAAGAAAGGAGAGAAAGAAGGAGGAAGGGAGACAGACACAGAAAGAAGGGGTGGGGGAGAGAAAGGGGAGGGAGAGGGAGAATGAATCACATCACCAGTGCAGGGGTGGCAAATAGTCAATAAACTGAAGCTTTTAAATCATCGTGGCCCAAATGCAGACAAGAGAGCGACAGCTGGACAAATACATGACTAGACCAGGCCCAGCATTAGGCTCCAGTTTAGGGTGGGGAACTGAGGGCAGGGGAAAAAAAACTGTCTGTGTATGCTAGTGGGGGGGGCGGGGTGCTGGGGATTGAACCCAGGGGCGTTCTACCTCCAAGCTACACCCCCAGCCCTATTTTATTTTTTATTTTGAAACGGTCTCACCAAGTTGAGGAAGGCCTCACTAAATTGCTGAGGCTGGCTACGAACCTGAGATTCTCTTGTCTTAGCCTCCCAAGTACTGGGATTACAGGTGTACAGTACCTCGCCCGGCTAATACTACACTATTTTAGTGTGTGTGTGTGTGTGTGTGTGTGTGTGTTACTGTGGATTGAACCCAGGGGCATTCTACCTCCAAGCTACACCCCCAGTCCTATTTTATTTTTTATTTTGAAACAGGATCTCACTGAGTTGCGGAGGGCCTCACAAGTTGCTGCGTCTGGCTGTGAACCTGTGATCCTCCTATCTCAGCCTCCCAAGTACTGGGATTACAGGTGTACAGTACCCTGCCCGGCTAATACTACACTATTTTATATAAAGGACCTGAGCATCTGCAGATTTGGGTATTGGGGGGTCCTAAAACCAGTCTCCCTCAGATACTTACTGAGGGATGACTATAATAGTAATCAAAGTGTTTTATGATGACTGTTGTTTATGTTCAGCTATACAATGATCATGCATATTGTCAACACATCTGCATAATGTGGTGGTAAATTTTATTTCACTGCATTACAAAATTCCGGTCGTATTTTCTCAGTCTTCATAATTTACAATTTATGTGAAACAAGACTTTTAAAAATCAGATTGTAAGTTGTAATTCTTTTCATTCTTTTATTGGGAGGAAGCAGAGCGGGGATTGGAATAAAATATACTTATATTGCTGGACGTGGTGGTGCACGCATGTAATCCCAGTACTTGGGAGGCTGAGACAGGAGGATCACAGGTTCACAGGCAGCCTCAGCTACTTAGTGAGGCCCTCTGCAACTTAGCGAGACCCTGTTTCAAAATAAAGAATAAAAAATGGGTCTAGGGGTGTAGCTCAGAGATAGAACTGCATTCAATCCCCAGTTGTGCAAATATATATATATATGCATATATATATATGTATGTATATATACTTATATCATTATAAAAATATTGCTACATGGTTGAGGGTATAGCTCAGTGGTAGAGCTGTGCTTAGCATGTGTGTGGGCCTGGGTTTAATCCCTAGCACATACATGGGTGTGCTTGCATACACACACACACACACACACACACACACACACACACAGTGTTGCTAAATAAAAAATAAGAGACTAAGGGTGTAGCTCAGTGGTAGAAAGCCCCTGGGTTCTATCCCCAGAACCACAACAACAACAACAAAAAAGGCTTTCTCAGTGCCTAACAATGATGTTCATTCATTCACCACACATTTCCTAAATGCTTATTATGCACCTAGTCCTGAGGTACAAAGATGAATTAGGCGGGGTCCTTTCTAGGGTGTTGGGCTTTCTCCTATCACAGCATTTTTGGGTTGTTTCTGTATCTGCTGAATGGTACTGTTCATCCTGGGAAGCCCTCAAAAGGAGAGCTCTCTGGTCTGTGAGAGTAAGGTGGGTCACAGCAAGGAGCCTGGCACGGGCAGAGCAGCAGGAGGTGCTGGGCAGTGCTTGCCAGGTGAGCGACCTGCCCCAGCAGGTGGTGCAAACACTGTACTTTGGTCTTTAGAGTGCCCGCGTAGCTGTCAAATTGCATCTCCACGTGATCTGTCCAGGTGTCATCCTCTTGAAATCTCTGACCAATTTTTCAAGATCTCATTTCTCCCACTGTCCTCCTTATTTTGACTTTCCACTTTGCTAATAAGAATACATCTGTAACTTTGAGTTTTCCCCTTCCCAGGTCACTTGCATGAGTCTCTGCACCCTTCTTGGCCTGATTTCCCCAGTGCTTAGAACTGTGCCTGATACAGAGCAAGTGTTCAATTAGAGAGCGCATGACTGAGTGAATTTTCCCCTTGTGTGTTTCACTAATCCTTTTTTCTTTCCTTCTTTCTTTTTTTTTTTTTTTTTTTGGTGCTGGGGATGGATCCCAGGGGCATTCTACCTCTGAGCTACACCCCCAGCCCAATTTTTTTTTTTAATTTTGAAACAGGGTCTCACTAAGTTGCTGAGGCTGGCCGCGAACCTGCGATCCTCCCTGGCTCACTAATCCTTTCCACATCCTCTTTCCTTTAGCTTTTCCATTGATCCTACCCACGCCAGCAGCCTTCTGCTTTTTCTAACTTGTGTGAGTTACCATCAGTTTTTCACTCCATCTGTTCCTTGTTCTGGATGGTGCCAGGGGTCTCATTGCACACCAGCCTCCTTTGGTCTTGAAGAGGCTGGAGACCTTAGTGAAGGAGGAAGCGAAGTCCTGCCTACCTGGCCAGCACTCAAGAGAGCAGGCTGAGCAAGCCAGAGCCCTCACCTTGGACCTTCCCCAACCCCATCACAGGGACCTAGATTTAGGAGCAGCTGGTGGGGATGGTGTGCAAAAGCAGATCAACTTATTCACAGGAGCTCAGCTCTGAGAAAAGCTGGTGGTCTGTCCAAAATCTCAGGACACTGAAAGTGTCCAAATGTCTGTTGAATAATGTACCCCGAGAACCCCTGTTGCCAAACTGAGGACATTGTTCTGTTCCCACCTGGCCTTCTCCACCCCGCTCTATATCCCCCAACCTCTTCCCAGGATGGCTGCTCCTGGAAGCCGAGGTAAGGGCAGAGGCTGTTTGGCATGGAGTATCTCCAGGAGGAGTCCTGTCCTCCTGCCTCTGTTCCCTTCACTTCACCCCCAGTGCCAGACACGCACTGGCCAAGTTCTGATGAAAATGCCCTTTCTCAGCTGGGTGTGGTGGCGCACGCTTGTAATCCCAGTACTTGGAAGGCTGAGACGGGAGGATCGTAGGTTCGAGGCCAGCCTTAGCTACTTAGTGAGGCCCTCTGCAACTTACTGAGATCCTGTTTCAAAATAAAGAATAAAAAAAATAGGGCTGAGGGTGTAGCTTGGAAGTAGAATGCCCCTGGGTTCCATCCCCAGTACAGCAAAAAAAAAAAAGCCCTTTCCCCATGCTCCAAGCTGTGAGTTCAGGCTCCCAGTACATGGTGACCGCTTTGGGGAGGTTCTCTAGTAGATGCTAATCCCCAGCTCGCAGAGACCTGAGGAGCTAATTTCCCAGGTGGTGTCTGACCTCTTTAGTTGGGAAGGAGTGACCTGAAGCTGCTAGCATGGTGCCCCCCCAGCTTTCTTCAGAATCCTTTCTGTCTTTGCTACCAGGCTGCATGAAAGCCATCTTTTTCTATTCTTTCTTTCTTTCTTTTTTTTTTTTTTTTTTTTTTTTTTTTTTTTTTTTTTTTTTTTTTTTTTTTTTTTTTTTTTTTTTTTTTTTTTTTTTTTTTTTTGCAGTGCTAGGGATAAACCCAGGTCCTGGTGCATGCTAGGCAAGTGCTCTACACTGAGCTAGAGGCCCAGCCCCATTTGTGTCTTTTAATTTTAATATTCTGGTAAGCTCTTCCCCAGAAACTAACTCTGGAGGGTCTAGGACAAAAGAAAGGAAAACTCCAGAAGTCTGTAGAATGTAGCTGGTGACTTATGTTTATCAGGAACCTGCTTTATGAATGCAAGTGCCACGCTGCATGTTCTACACATGTTATGTCTTTTATTCCTGAACACTCTATGGGGGAGGCATTATTAAACATTAATTAATTAATTAATTTATTTATTTATTTATGTACTGGGGATTGAACCCAGGGATATTCTACCTCCGAGCTACATCCCCAGGCCTACTTTTATTTTGAAACAGGGTCTTGCTAGGTTGATGAGAGTCTCACTACTTGCTCAAACCTGTGATCCTTCCATCTCAGCCTCCCAAGTACTGGGATTACAGGCATGCACCACCATGCCCAGCTATGATCCCCCCATTTATAGGTTTGGACCTGAGAGGTTCAGAGAGGTTAAGTCATTTGTCCAAGGTCACATAGTTATGAGGAGGTAGAGGGGCACTCAAACTCAGCCCTGTCAATCAAGTGGCTGTATTCAAGTGCCAAACATTTATTGAGAACCTAGACCAGTTGCAAAACTCTGGGGCCAACACCATGGTACATGTGCACATGAATGAGGAATGGGTAGCTCTTACATTCGAGGGGTACAACCTGGAGGTGGTGTGAAGCATTAAGAACTCTACTCCGAAGCAGACTGACATAAGTGGTATCTCACTTAAGAGGTATAGTCATGTGTTACTCAATAATGAGGACACGTTCTCAGAAATGAGTCATTCCGTGACTTCACTGTTGTGTGAACATCATAGAGTGCACTTACACAAACCTAGAGGGTGCAGCTTACAGCACACCTAGCTACGTGGTATAGCCTGTTGCTCCTAGGACCATGCTGAACAAAACAACATGAGATTAAATCAAGCACAAGAGACATGATGCGATCAAGAGGCGTGGTAAACACGAGATGTATGTGGCTGCTGCCAGCCTAGCACGGCATACTGTTTTCCAGTAAGCACTTTTTATAAGTAGGCGTGCACTCTAAAATACCAATAAAAGGCATAGCATAGTAAGTCCAGAAACCAGCAACACAGCCACTTATTATCATTATCAAACATAGGTACTGTACATAATTTTATGTGTCATCTATTTATATGACTGGCAGCACAGTAGGTTTGTTTCCACCAGCAACACCACAAACACAGGAGTCACGCGTTGTACTTGGACAGCTGCAATGTCACTAGGTAGTGATGGGAATTGTTTAGCTCCATTATAATCGTACGGGACCACTATTATGTCATTGTGTCTGTGGCCTGTCACTGACTGAAACGGTATTATATGGCACACATGGTACAAGCAGAATCTCACAGAAATGTGGATGAAGCTAGGAGATAATCTGGGGGGGAGGGAGGGAGAGAGAGCGAGCGTGCAGGAGCACACTGGAGGAGGAGGAGGAAGGGGAGGAGGAGGAGGCTGCTGCAGTGGTGGGGAGGTGGGAGAGAAAGAAAGTATGTGTGAGATGAAGGCTGGGAAGAGCTTTTCTAGAAGCTAGGCTTTGTGCTGGCCCTGGTAGGCGGGAGAACTTCCCAGGTTGGAGTGCAGCAGGCAGAGGAAACAGCCTGAGCCAGGAGCCAGGGTGTGTGGTGGTGTGGAGAGGAGAGAGGCTGACAGGTGGGTCAGGATCAAGTGTGGGGAAGGTCTGGTGCCAGGGAAGGGCCTGGACTTGCTTCTGGGTGCAGTGTGCAGCTGCCGAAAACTTCTGATAGAGCACAGGTGGGAAGAGACGATGCGGGTGAGAACCGGAGGTGGGACGCAGGGATGAGGCCTTGGTTTGCCTCCTCCCTCTGGCCGCTGTCCAAGGGCAACATGAAGAGGAGGGCTGATCCTAGTGTTGGGAGCTCCCAGTCTGAGCACAGGCTGAGCATAAGGCCCCTCCGAGGCTTGAGTGAGAGTCTCTTAGGAAGGTGTGGCCCAATGGGGAGGCTGTAGGGTCCTGCGGTAAGAGAGGGTGGTGGGCGTGGGTGGAGGAAATGGGAAGGAAATGCATCATTCTAGGACCTGGAGAGGAAGAATCTTTCCAATTCAGCCAAAGGAAAAGAAATGGCCTTACTCCTTACCCATTCAGGCTCATTTCTGACTTTGAAACTCTTTTTTAAGGAAATGCAGATTAGTTTTTCCCCCCAAGTGCAGTAAAAACTCAATGAAAGCCCGGCGTGGTGGCACATGCTTGTAATCCCAATACTTGGGAGGCTGAGACAGGAGGATCACAGGTTCATGGGCAGCCTTAGCTACTTAGTGAGGCCCTCTGCAACTTAGCGAGATCCTGATTCAAAATAAAGAATAAAAAATTGGGCTGGGGGTGTAGCTCAGAGGTAGAATGTCCCTGGGTTCAAGTCCCAGTACTGCAAAAACAAACAAACAAACAAACAAACAAACAAACAAAAACTCAATGAAACTGGGGAATTCAATTCACTGGAATTTTTTTTAAGTCAGTTATAAGAAAAGAGATAAATGGCCATAGACAAGTTAATATCAGGATGTCAACCACAAAAAAGATCTACTATAGATAACTACAGAATCAGTGATGTTAAAAAAAAATCAGTGATGTGAGGAGAAGGCACTCAGGACCCATTTGAGGGGCATGGGGGAAGCAACCTGCCCAAAAGTTTGCTCCACCCCATTAATGTTTTCAGGGGCCTGAAGTACTGAATAACTCATGGTAGCCTCCTCTAATATATGATTCAGAATTCTAAAAATAATACAAAATAAAATGTAAAGCAGAAAAGTAAAACATATGCTACAATTCAACCATATTCTCTGATTGCAAAATTCTGAACTTCCTTGGAACTGAAACCTAGTGTCTCTGTCTCTTTCTCTCTCTCTCTTTTGCCGATTCCTTAACCAGCACCTCTCTCACTATCCTGACACCATATCCAATAGTCCACCATTAGAAAGACATTACTTCATATCTTGAGAATGCTTGCATTTTTAAGAATTCCACAATGAGCTGGGTGTGGTGGCACATGCTTGTAATTCCAGTACTCGAGAGGTTGAGACAGGAGGATTGCAGGTTGGAGGACAGCCTCAGCAAGTAGTGAGACTCTCATCAACCTAGTATCAACCTAGTGAGATTCTGTTTCAAAATAAAAATAAAATAGGGTTGGGGGTGTAGCTCAGAGGTAGAATGCCCTTGAGTTCAATCTCCAGTAACACACACACACACACACACACACACACACACACACACACTCCATAATGAATAGCCAGGCGTGCTGGCACATGCCTGTAATCCTAGTATTTGGGAGGCTGAGACAGGAGGATTGAAGGTTTGAAGCCAGCCTTAGCAACTTGGTGAGACCCTGTTTCAAAATGAAAAATAAAAAGGGCCGGGGGTGTATCTCAAAGGTAGAACACCCCTGGGTTCAATCCCCAGTATCGCAAAAGAAAAAATAATTCCATAACAAAAAGGAGAGGATGCTAACATCTTAGGGCCGCAGAGTAGCGGTGGGAAGAGCCAGGGCTGGGAGGTAGGCAGCCTGTTTGGCTGCGAGACCCTAAGCAGGTTCCTTGCAGCATCTCTGAGGCTCAGTTTCTTCATATGCAAAATGTGGAAGAGGAAAATAACAGTATCGCCTTTGTAGGGTTGTCCTAAGGATGAAATCAGTCAATACACAGAGAGAAAGCCTTCGGAAGAGTGCCTGAGTGTCACATTCCACCTCCATCACAGTGTGACAGATGATCATTATCCTCTTTGTAGTTAGGTAGTATGAGGCTCAGAGAAGGTAGGTAACTTGCTTTAGGACACACAGCTAGGAAGTAGTAAGATTAGCTGGGAATCAAACTCAAGTTGGTTTAACTCTAAAGACCTGTTTACTTACTCCCATTGAAGTGCAAATTTCTCTGATTGAGGAATCACATTAGGCTTTTTTTTTTTTTGTGGTACTAGTGATTGAACCCAGGGGCATTTTACCTCCGAGCTACACCCCCAGCCCCAGCTACACCCCCATCCCTATTTATTTTGAAACAGGGTCTCACTAAGTTGTGGAGGGCCTCACTAAGTCGCTGAGGCTGGCCGCGAAACTGGATCCTCTTGTCTCAGCCTCCCAAGTACTGGGATTACAAGTGTGTGCCACCGCACCCGGCCTAGGCTTTAATTTTTTAAATATTGCTTTTTTGATAACCAATGGTACAAAGCCCCAAAGGAATAAAAGGTGTGCAGCAAAAAGGAATTTCCTTCCCTCCTTTCTCTTTTCCCACTTCGGTTCCCTCTGCAGAAACAGCAGCTGTGGAGTTCGCAATATACTTCTTGTGCCAGCTTTACTAAGCTTTCCACTGAGAATACACATTTATTTCCTGGAGTAATACAATTCCCTGAGTGCCTCGAGCGAGTCAGGCACTCTGTCCTGGGGCCACCGCTGCCTCAGAGGCTCACTGGCTTGAGTGTGGAGGTTATTCACGGAGGCCCTGCTCCGCTGACTGCTGCATTCTGTGCCTTTCCCTCCCTGGCCATCTCTCCCTAATAGAACCAGCTTGAGTGTTCTACACACAGGAAAAAGGCCAAGCAAGGTGCACAGAAAACTTGTTTCCAGCTTGGCTTTGCACAGAATCTGGCAAACAAGGAGCACGTGGTGTCTGGAGTCTGTGATGCTGGGCGTGTATGGATCTCCTCTCTGGGGCCAGTTGACTCCTCTGTGAAACTTCTGGATCCAACCGGCTCTATAGTGGCTCAATGGCTCTGCCCATAGGGCTCTTAGGAAGTGTCATTTTCTATGAAGCCTTGTTGCTTCTGGTTTATTCTCCAGGCTGAAGTCCCCAGCGGCTTCACAGGGAATTGAGAATGGCCAAAAGGGCTGTAAGGCCCTTTCCTTGCTTTTCCACCATCATTTTTTTTTTTTTTTGCGGTACCGGGGATTGAACCCAGGGGTGTCCTACCTCCGAGCTACACCCCCGGCCCTATTTTTTATCCTTTATTTTGAAACCAGGTCTCACAAAGTTGCGGAGGGCCTCACTAAGTAGCTGAGGCTGGCCGCAAACCCGGATCCTCCTGTCTCAGCCTCCCACGTACTGGGATTACAACCGTGCGCCACCATGCCCGGCTCACCATCATTTTTTGTGTGGTATAGAATGTTAAATACTTTTTTTCCCCCTGTTACTGCTGCGGTGGGAAAATATTTGCAACCAGGATAGCCATAGCAGAGCTTTCTTAATGACTTGATTATAAGATAGGCTTATAACCTTTGCTGTGATTATACAAATGCATAAGTTATGGGTATTGACAACTTCAAAAAATGGTTCTGATCATATCATGTGAATCCCTGGCCTCTTTCCAAACACTAAGTATTTGGGTAAAGAAGACAGAGCAAGCCGGGCGTGGTGGCGCACTCTTGTAATCCCAGTACTTTGGGAGGCAGAGACCGGCGGATCCGGGTTCGTGGCCAGCCTCAGCTCTCTCTCTCTCCCTGTCTCTCTCTCTCTCTCTCTCTCT
>PVJS01045799.1:0-15000 GCA_004027185.1 Glis glis | reverse complement strand
TATTTGGTGCATTGTAATTGTACATCATACTGGGGTATAGAAACACATGCACACAACTCTTGGAGCACTTCCCTCTGGGCCCCAACCCTCTCCTTCCCCCTCCCAATTCATGTCTTTGAGATTGCAATTAGTAATTTTTAACACATGTTGCATTATTTCAAATGTTAGACTCTAGTCCTTTGTCCCCCCTCCTGCCTGTCCTAACCCCCTGCATCACTCCAGTGGAGTCTCTGCTCTTCTATCTGATGTTACCCTTATTTCTGAATTTCTCTCTAGCTTCCACATATAAGAGGAAGCATAGCATACGACGATTCATTTTTTGAGACTGGCTAATCTCATTTAGCATAATATTCTCAAGTTCCACCCATTTCCCTGCATTTGCAGGGCTTGTTCTTATAGAAACTCACTTTGGAAAGAGTTCAGGAGTCCCAGGAGAGCGACCTTAATCCTTTTGGAGGGCAGCTAACCCAGTGACCTAAGGACCTCCTACTAGGTCCTGTGTCTTAAAGGTCACACCGCCTTCTAGCACCGACAGACTGGGGACCAAGCTCCCAACACAGGAACCCTTGAGAGATAAGTGAAACTGTACACAGACTATGGCAGGCATCTGCCCTCTTATTCATCTGGCTTCTTGGCCCCTCTGCAAAGAGCGTGAAACATGAGTGGGCAACGTCACTGGTGCGTTTCCTGGACTTGGAATGCTGTGCCTCCCCTCTCTGCAATCTCTCCTCCAACATCTGACTTCCATATGCAAGGTGCATCAACAGCTGGGACAAAATAAGAGAAGGCTTAACTAAGGAGACGAGATTTAGCTTGATTTTGAGTGATGAGTACGTCTACTGGATGGAGAAGTTGGGGTATTCTGATAGAAAACAGAGAAACAACAACAACAACAAAACAAAGACAGATTAAAATTGTGACATCCAGGAACTGCTGGTGATCTGGGTAGATTGAGATATAGGATTTAAGACAGACATAGTAAAATAGGAGGCTGCAGAAGTAGAAAGTGAATAAATCCCCAGTGATCTTGACATACAAAGAATTTTCTACTGTGGGGATTAGACAAGAGAGTGATATTATGGGATTTTTTTTCTGCCTTAAAAAGACCATCTTATATATTAGTAAAATGTGTCCTACATTCTAAAAGATAAGGCTAAAAATACTAAGATGGGTCTTATGTCTAACAAATATTGAGTGGGTTTGGTAATATTTAGTTATTAAAGAAGTGTTATTTGGAAATATTGATGACAGAGTCCTCTAATTTCTAGGATCCTGGTCAGTACTGGGCTTGTCAGTACCTCACAGAAGGACCAGGAGATCTGAGAGGGGAGCTGAGGTAGGGTCTGGAGACCTTTTTGGACGTGTGGAACACTGTTCTGGTCAGCGTTCTCACAGCCGTAATCTAAAGGCCTGACCACGTAACTTAGAGGAAAGAAGATTTATTTTCTTATGGTTTGGGGCTCAGTCCATGTAAGGCCGGACACCGTGGATCTCAGGGCATGGCGGTGGGAGGCGGAGACAGGGAGAGCACATGGGCTGTGCTCCTCATGTCATGGAGGCTGGAAGCAAAAGAGAGAGAGAAAGCAGGGGGAGGAGTAACCATTTATAAAATCCCCAAGGCCACATCCCCAGGGACCACTTCCAGCCATACCCTACTGGCCTGGGTCACCACCCAGTAAGTCCATTACAATGGATTTATCCACTGCTGGGATTACAACCCTCATGACTCAATTACATCAGCTCCAGACATTAATAAATGAGCTCTTTAGGGGACATTTTATATCTAACTATAACAAACACTGAAACCAGGGTCTTGTTGTACAGGGACATTGGTCATAGACATGATTGTTAAGTCATTAAGTGTAGTGCATCAGTTAGTGCCCCCCCTCTGGGTAGTAAATGTTATTCATTGACACAGAGATGGTCAGAGCTTTATCCTAGTGCTCCAAAAAAAGAAAATGCTGAACTTAATTAAATCAGCCGATACATTTTGTTGCAGCTGAAGCCAGGACAGTGTAAGACACTGTACACCCGCTAGGACAGCGTGTCACAAGGGACAGAACATCTCGTTTCAATTGACCTTTTCAATGAAAAGGATTTATTGCTTTATGTCCCTGAGCATGCAGAGGCAAGAGAGGCTCACGACTGGCTCCTCCAGCAGCTCGGTGGAAGCATCAAGGGACCAGTCTCTTTCCATCTCCCCATCCTGGTTCTGTAGTGTCATTCTTCTCCTAAGTCTAGTGCCCTTCATGTGTGTGTGTGTGTGCATGTGTGTGTGTGCGTGTGTGTGTGTGTGTTAGTAGGGATTGAGCCCAGGGCTCTAACCTACACTCCCAGCTCTATTTAATTTTTTTTTTTTTTTGCGGTACCGGGATTGAACGCAGGGGTGTTCTACCTCCGTGCTACACCCCCAGCCCTATTTTTTATACTTTATTTTGAAACCGGGTCTCACGAAGTTGTGGAGGGCCTCACTAAGTAGAGAGAGAGAGAGAGAGAGAGAGAGAGAGAGAGAGGGAGAGAGAGCTGAGGCTGGCCACGAACCCGGATCCTCCGGTCTCTGCCTCCCAAAGTACTGGGATTACAAGCGTGCGCCACCACGCTCGGCCATCATTTTTTAATTTTGAAACAAGATCTTGCTAAGTTGCTGAGGGCCTCACTAAACTGCTGAGGCTAGCCTTCAACCTGAGATCCTCCTGACTCAGCCTCCCAAGTACTGGGATTACAAGTGTGCGCCAACACGCCCAGCCCCTTGTGTCTTTAAGATGGCTGTGATAAGCACTGGGTTGTAGGATTCCTGTTCAATGCTGGTGAAATACAGAGGGTTTATATCCCAGCAGTCTAAGAGTCCTGAGGTCAACCTTTGTTGGACTGTTCAGGTCACACACCACCTTTGAACCTGTGCTTGATTAAAACCAGCAAAGGGGCCACTAGCAGAGCGAGGGGATGCTTGGACTTATTCTGAAAAATATATGGGACTTATGGAAAGGGATGGCTATCCAAATAAAACCTGGATGCTATTAAGGAGGGAAAGAAGGGAAATGTATGTGGTATGTGGCAGGCAATCAACTGGTGTCTATCATAGGCAACGGTCCTTGACACAAACTTCTACGCTTTTTTGTTTGTTTGTTTTTGTACTGGAGATTGAACCCAGGGGTAGTCTCCCTCTGAGATATACCACTAGCCCTTTTTATTTTTATTTTATTTTATGTTAGTATGTATTTACTTATTTATTTTGTGGTACTGGGGATTGAACCCAGGGACATTCTACCTCTGAGCTACACCCCCAGCTGTATTTTATTTTTTTATTTTGAAACAGGGTCTCACTAAGTTGCTAAGGCTGGCCTTGAACCTGGATCCTCCTGTTTCAGCCTCCCAAGTACTGGGGTTATAGATGTGTGCTACCACGCCAGGTTTATTTTTATTTTAAAAACAAGGTCTCACTAAGTTGCTGAGGGTTTCACTAAGTTGCTGAGGCTGGCCTTGAACCTGTGATTCTCCTATCTCAGCCTCCCAAGTACTGAGATTATAGGCACACAACTTCTAAACTTTTGAATACATTTACCAGGTTCTAGCCCCCAGCACTAGGGACACTGATTCAGTAGGTCTTCATATTAACACTTCTATTGATTCTGGTAATGACCACTTTCAAGAACCACAAGAGTTCCTTCCTTCCTTCCTTCCATCCATTCATATATTCATCCATCCATCTATCTATCTATATCTAATCTATTTTTGTGGTGCTGGGGCTAGAACCCAGGGGCATTCTACCTCTGAGCTACACCCCAGCCCTATTTTATTTTATTTTTATTTGGAAACAGGTTCTCTCTAAGTTGCTGACAGCCTCACTAAGTAGCTGAGGCTGTCCTTGAACCTGCAATCCTCCTGTCTCAGCCTCCCAAGTATTGGGATTAAGGCATGCGCCATCATGCCCAACTGAGTACATGACTTTAGAAAAATAAAAGAAAAGAATGCTTATGAATTTCTTTCTCCAGATAACAAAAGTACATGTTCATAACCCCAAATTTAGAAAACACAGAAAAGATAAGACAATTTGAAAGGACCTTTTTGCTTGCATGGTAAGTGCCTCACTTCCTGAGAATGATAGAACAGTGTTTGCTAAGTGCAAGTCCTGAGCAGGAGCTTTGAAAAATCTATTGTGTTCCTCTGTGATGAATGCTTTACATTTCATTAGAATTCCTCTACATCGTCAGAGCAATTTCGGGATACTTGCCAGCAGTTAATGGTCCCGCTGTACTGTTAACACACGGGGACAGAGGAGCTTTGTCATGTCATCACCAAGCCTGGCTTTACGGAGAAAGTCATTAATCAACGCAAGCGGGGACGCTTTGCAAATACCCAGGCCTGGAGAAGACGACCACCTCAGTTGAGGAAACGTGCACCTGGAAGAACCAGGTAACTCACCTCCCTGAAGCAGCTGGTCGTCAGCCTGAGGGGCTTCCTTACCTGAGGGAAATGCGATGGCTCAGGCTTGCATCCTTGGTTTTTGTGTGCTTTGTTGAAGATGGGCTTGCTTTCTTACACTCGCATGTCTAGCTGCACACCTGAATCTCCAAGCTGGTACTCTTAACACTTGAAGCTCTCTGGAAAGACCACCCCTCGCCCTTCCAAGTGCCATGTTTGCACCCTTTTGGAGGGAAGTTTAGTTAATACAGGGAAGATTTTGTAGATGTGATGAGTTTTTAGAGCAGATTACAGTAACATGAAATGCTCCAAGTTCTTGTGTATGTGTGTGTGTGTGTGTGTGTGTGTGTGTGTGTGTGTGTGTTACTGGAGATTAAACCCAAGGACATTCTACCCATAAGCTACACCTCCAGGCTGATTTTTAATTTAAAACAGGTTCTCATTAGTTGCTGAGGCTGGCCTTGAACCTGTGATCCTCCTGTCTTGGCCTCCCAAGTACTATGATTACAGGCGTGTGCCACCATGCATGTCTAAAATGATCCAAATTCTTTAACCTTCAAAACGTTCCGAGAAAGACACCTGGACATTTTACAGCACCTGTAAATGATACTTATATAGAAAGTTTTTTTTCTTCTTTTTATCCATTTTACTTGTGCCATGGATTCTTTAGAGAATCTTAGGAAACCCATGAGTCCTCTTCCTAACAAAATATATACAGATATGCTATGGTTTGGTTCTTAAATGTCCTCAAAAGTCCATGTGTTGAAGGCTTGGTCTCCATCTCATGGTGTCTTTGGGAGGTGGTGGGACTTTTAGTGGCAGGAAGTTGGGTCCTTGGGGGTGTGCCACTGAAGGGGATATCGGGACCCCAACCCTGTCCTGCTTCCTGACCACCATGCGATGAACAGTCTTCCTCCTCCATGTGCCTCTGCTGCCATGATGCACTTAGCTGCCACAGCCCTGAAGCAACTGGGCCAGGTGGCCATGAACTGAAACCTCTGAAACTGTGAGCCAAGATGAACCTTTTCTCTTCTGAAGTTGATTTTCTCAGGTTTTTGTTATAGCGACGGAAAGCTAACTAATACAACATACAATTTCAATATAATTTTTGACCTATCCCTCACCAAGTGAATGGAGCCCAGGTTGAGTCACATAGCCCCTGGGATGAACGGTCTAGACAGTGGGCTCTTGAGTGCAGTGACCTTAGTTTATGCCTGCTTTGCTACTTGTGTGGACTTCAGCAAACTGATTAAATACTCTGTCCCTCAGTTTCACTATCTACAAAATCAGGATGAGAACCTACTGCCTAGAACTCTTGTGAACAGTAAATGAGATGGTGCTATGCCCTGCCACAGACACGTAGTGTTAGAAGTTGACACCAAGTTTAGGGAGTAACTGGATCTTGGCCAAACCCCCTATAATTTTGTACTGACTCTCTGGTTTAGATGAAGATGCCCAGAATGTTGTCCATGACATCACATAACCTCATCTGCTGGTGAAGTTTAGTTTGTCTGCTCTGCAGTAGAGAACTATGGAAGGGTTGCCAGTAGGGGCATGATAGGATCAGATTGTTCTAATATTCATTTCCTTTGCATCGAGTGTGCAGATGATTTACATAATGGAAGCAGAGCATCCTCTTGAGGGAAGAGAGAACTGGTCCAGGATAACACTTAGGGTGCACACCAGGGAACAGGAGCAAGGATATTAAAAAGAGAACGAGGTCACTTGCTGATGTGGGAGGTGGAGGAGAAGAAGAAGTTGGGGAAAATTCTGAGGTTGCTGCCTTGGTTTAGTTCATAGGTTGCTATGTGGTTTAGTGGTGCCATTTATCCCAATAGTATCAGGGCTTCAGTTGTTTCTAATTCAGAGGTCGATGTAATAATTGCAATAGCTTTGTTTCAAATGCTGGAAGTTGAGGGATCTATGGCCATTAACCGAGAGATACCTGGCAGGAAGTTGAATGAATGAGAAAGGTTGGGTGGATTTATGTGAGGGAGACATCAGCACAGAGGTGGTATGAAGTCCTTGAGAACTGAAGATAACAGGAGAATAAGAACTTGAAGAGAGGCTAGAAACATATCAGCATTTATTGAGCAAGACAGGGGAATCGATACAGGAAACTGAAGTGGGCCAGAGGGGAGAAGGAAATTATGATTTGGGTCACAGACTCCAAAAGAGGAAGAGAAGGAGGGGAAATCGGTAAAGTCATGTAATGCTAAGCGATCACGTGAGATTAGGATTCCCAGACCACGAAGTTTGCCAGAAAAGTCTCCCTAAGATGCTGAGGGAGAGCTTCGCAATGGCAAAAGGGTTTGAGAAATGGAGACCACAAATGTACATGAGTTTTTGAGCCGCAGAATACAGAAACCAAGGTGCAGTGTGTTCCAGTCAGCATTCCTGCACCCATCATCTGAAGACCTGACCACAAAACTTAGAGGAAAGAAGACTTATATTCTTACAGTATTGGGTTCAGTCCATGTGATGCCAGGGACCACGGATCTCAGGGCATGGAGGTGGGAAGTGAGAGAGGGAGAGCACATGGGCTGTGCTCCTCACATCATGGAGGACAGAAGCAAGAGAGAGATCGGGGGAGGAGGAACTATTTATATAATTCCCAAGGCTGCACCCCCAGGGACCACCTCCTCCAGCCACATGCTACTGGCCTACTAGGAACCACCCAGGTAAATCCATTACAATGGATTTATCCACTGCTGGGATTACAACCCTCATGATTCAATTACATCCGCTCCAAACACCAATTTATGAGCTCTTCAAGGGGCCATTCTATATCTAACCATAACAGGTAGTATATAGAAAAGAATATGTGGAAGGGGACTGTCTTAGTTAGCTTGAGCTGCTATAACAAAACACCATAGCCTGGGTAGCTTAAACAATGAAAGTTCATTACTCACAGTTTTGGAGTAGGAAGTCCAAGATCAAGGTGCCAGCAAATCTGGTCTCTAGTGAGGGCTTTTTCCTGGCTTGCAGAAGGGTGCTTCCTCATTGTGTTCTCCTGCAGCCTCTCTACAGTGTGCAGGGAGTGGGGGAGACTTTATAGTGTCTCCTCTTACAAGGACACTAATCCTGTTGGTGCAGGGCCCCATCTCTACAACTTCATTTGTCCTGAGTTACTTTCTTATAGGCTTTATCTCCAAGCAATTCACAGTGGTGGTTAGGGCGTTGACCTATGAATTTTGGAAGGGGACATAATTTCAGTCTATAGCAGGGCATTCAGGGATGAGGGAAATTATTGGTAGGTAAAATCTAGGATGGATTTTTCCTAGTGATTTGGCCTACAAGTAGTGAGGCTGGCTGCCCTCATCCGACCTCGAAGGATTTCTAGTATCAACGTTATCTCTCAAGGACCCACTGTTAGGTTAGTTGTCCTGATTGGTTCTCCAGCTTCCATTTATCAGTGATGTGTGAATACTGTTCCCCCTGGAGTTGTGGGCCACAGCCACTTCGGCCACAGTTCCTGATTAGCTGAAGCCCGTTAGCTGTCCTGTGTGCCTGGCCAATGGTGATGGTGAGTAGATGGGACATGTCCCAAAGCTGGCTCACCAGAGCCAAAGACCTTCAGGACTCATTTAAACTCTTGGGTTGCACACGTAATTTCTTCCAGACTTGCACCAAGAGACATGAAGCCTAGACGCTATTGGTAACTATTTTATGACCATGAAAGGAGAACCCATTGAGAAGCTGGTGCTAAAAAAGAGAGGGAGAGAAAGTGGGCTTGCCTACGCTGTGAGCCCTGGCGCCTGGCCTCCCCTGTATGCTTTTCAGACACCGAGCTAATAAATTCCTTTTATTGCTTAGACCAGTCAGAATTGGGCTGCTTCTTATATGTAACCGAAAGCATTTTAGCAAATACTGCCTTCCATCTCTTTGGATACAATTTTAGAAATAAAAATTAAAATAACCATTTATTAATATTATTTTTTTTACTCTGCAGTTCACAGGGGTATTTCACATCCATTATCTCATTTGATCCTGACAAATAGCATGCCATTTTACAGATGAAGGTCATTAGTAGACGATTTGGAACTAGAATCCGCAGCTCTCGTTCTTATTCACCACAGCACCATTAAACCCCTTTTAAATATAATCATCTGAGTGTTGAATCAGTAGTTCCATGGCTAGTTCACTCCCATGTTATGTTTATATTTTTAATGTATTGTTCTAAACCACTGAGGCCTTCTACAGAGGCAGTGACCTACCGTGATTCATCAATACCTTAAAATTAAAATACATCAAATATTAATGGGTTTATGAAAACTCACAAAGCTACTTAAAATGTGTGTATCCATCCAACTGAGATGGATTACATCCCAGAATTCTAAATGGACTTCCAGGTTTTGTCTTATGTTTATTATTTTAAGATGATTATTATTGTCCTTATTCTTTAGAATTTTTAGAGAGTGGGAGAGGCACAAGAAGGGTACAGCTGGGGGAAAATATGACTTTATTTACAAAAACGAGACAGTAGGAATTGCATACCTAAACCTTAATATTAAAAAAAGTTCAAAACAGTTGTAGGAGAGGACTAACAAGGGCTCAGTTTGTGGAAATTTGGACAAGAATTCCACAATGATTGGTGTTAGTCCTTCCTATCTAGCTAACTTGGACACTAATAACATGTTAACATTATTAAAATAATATCTTTTTGGGAATATGGCTACTATTTAGATAACCCAAAGGTATTTCATACTCTGTGATTTCAGCAAAATATTTGGCAATGTCCTCTAATAGCTTTATAATGAAGATGATAAAAATGAAGGTTGTAAGATCAGAGGATACAATAGATTGACAAGTAGTTTAAAAACATACCCACCCGGTGTGGTGGCACACACCTGTAACCCCAGTACGTGGGAGGCCAAGACAGGAGGATTGCAGGTTTGAAGATAGCCTCAACAGTTTAATGAATCTCTCAGCAATCTAGTGAGACTCTGTTTCAAAACAAAAAATTAAAAGGACTGGAGGTGTAGCTCGGAAGTAGAATGCCCCTGGGTTCAATCCCCAGTACCACTGCCCCCAATAAAAACCCCAAAAAACAAAAACAAAGAAACTATCTCCAAGAAAGGTTGTGTATCATGCAAATGTGTGAGTGAGTTGCCAAGAAAAGAGTAAGATTTTTACACCTACGTTGTTGACATGTTGTCCATTTGATTCTGTGCATGGCCTCTCTTTTTTTGTTGTTGATTTATTTTGTTGTTATTTTCCCTTTCACCCCATTTTCAGTGCCTCCTAAACACTCACTCTGGTGTATTTAGTAAGTGAACTTCCTAGCCTTCTTGAATATATTTATTTTGACATTGCTGCAGCTTTAAAAATGTATGGTGTTGTGTGTGTTTTTTTAAATTTACATAGCATTACTGAGATATAAATCAAATTCCCTTTCTTTTTTTTCTTCCACTCTGTGTTGTGTCTTCAAGAGCTATTTATGTGTACTTGGTAAATCTGGTTTATTGCTCCTGACCGTTACACAGTTTTCATAGCATTTCATTACAAGCACTTGTCTCCTTCTTCTTAGCCGTTCTTCCAGAGATGGGTCTTGCTTTCACAAACAATGCTGCGATAAACATTCTTACACACATTTCCTTATAGACCTGTATAAGAGCTTCTCTGGGGTATACATGCAAAAGTGAATGATGCCAAATTATCCATAACATTGTCTGAATTAGTGTATATTTCCATCAGTGTCTATCCGGGATTTCTTTTTCTCGTAACTTTTACACATTTGATGTTATTCAGCTTTCTATTGCTGTCAATGTTATTTGCATAACATTTTATCTTTTTTGTCCAATTAATAGTGAGATAGTCTCTTCATATTTCTCCAAGCCATTGGTGTTTCCCAGTTTCTGCAGTTCCTAACCATACCCTTAGTCTATTTTACTTTAGCTGATTTTCAGAAATTCCTTACTAGTTCTTGATATTTATTGCCTGTGCATGAGGTTGACTCAGCTATCTTCTCTTGATCTGTCATGTGCTGGACAGTTCTGTGTCTTTTGTTAAAGAACATTCTCTGGTTTCAATGTGGCCAAATCCATCTATATCCCCCTTTAAAGTTTATACTTTTTTAATCTGATTTAAGGAACCTCACGGATGTCTGCAATTTACTTTGAATTGCATCCCAAAACTAAGATGGGTTGACAGATGGAGATGTGGAGATGGGAAGATGATGTAATAAAACAAACCTAGAAAAAATATCAGTGGTAGAATCCAGGTGGAGGGTATATGAGTTCTTGCTGCAAAATTCTTTCAACTTGGCTGCTCTAATAATTTGTTCTTCTCTTGAGTTTTCTATGTAATTGATCATATAATTTCCAGATAATGACTCCTTATTTTCTTCTCTCCCAGTCTTTCGGCACCTGCATCCTAGGCTGAACAATGATGATGATAGCAGGTGTGGTGGATGCTTTGAATTAGTTTGTTAAGCATCTTCTCCAACCTCATTGTGATGTGCTCAATTGGAGAGAGTGCACGGAATGAATCAGATGTTTTGCAAGTGTAGATGGTAGAAGCAATGTCATGGTCCCAGAGCCAGCACGGCTGCAGAGACTTCATGGTTCAACAGGCAACTTCCAGATAATTTTTATCTCTCACTTTAAATAAAATTCTTATCTAGTAATTGATACACACAAAATAATAAGTCTATAAGATATTATGTAAGTTACAATACATAATAGCAAATTTTGCACCCATGGTATACCCACAACCCAACTTAAGAATTAGAAATAGTATCCACACCGTTGAGATTTATCACCTTTCATACCACCTCATTCGGCCACATCACCCTCTGTCTCAGTCCACATTCTCACTGCTGTAATCCAAAACAACTGACCACACAACTTAGAGGAAGGAAGATTTATTTGCTCACAGTTTTGGGGGATTTGGGGGTTCAGTCCACTTTAAACCAGGTCTGTGGAACTCAGGGCATGGTGGCGGGAAGCAGAGAGAGGGAGAGAGCAAGAGCTCTGCTCTTACTTCATGGAGGTCCAAAGCAAGAGAGCAAGCAAGCAAAGGGACTCAAAGATAAAAGCACAGTTCCTAAGACCACACACCCAGGGACCCACTTTCTCCATCCACACCCCACCTACCTAGGTTACCACCCAGTAAATCCATTACAGTGGATTTTTCCACTGATGAGATCACAAACCTCACGATTTAATTACATCAACTCTGAACATTAATACGTGAGCTCTTCGGGGGAAATTCTAGCTCTAACCATAGCACCCTCCCAGAGGTAACTATCATGGGAGAAGGGTTGATTCCATGGGAGGTCCGGAGGCATTCCCACTTGTGGAGAGAGGGGGATGCAACTCAGGATTGGCAGGGTCCTTGGCTTACTTGATGGAAAGAATTTCAGCATGTTCCAGTCAGAGATTTACTTAGGAAAGCAAGAAACATTCAAGGGAGAACGTGGCCCACCTCCAAAGTGAGAGAGATTTCTTTAGGGGGGTCATGGCTTTTCTATTATAGGAGACTTTCGTGAGGGGTGGGCAGGAGGACGTAAGTGAGAATGACATGGGTCAGGTAGTCACAAGAAGATTTAGGGAGTCTTGGTCATCCACAGGGTCCTTATGGGACCTTTCCTATCTTCTCAGTAGATAACTCTTTTCGTTTCAACTATTCAAGGACAGCTAACAGTGTCTAAGGAAATTACTCTTTTGTGTGACTTCTGTCCTATAACCAACAGATAGATACCTCTCCTGCTTAACTATTCCTACGCTGGATAATTAACAGTTCAAGGTATTTTGTGAGTTTCCAGCATGGTGTCTGGCCACTTTTGTGTGGTCACTGTTATTTGATCAATAGATACCTCTTTGAGGACAGTCAACATTGCTTAGGGTAATTATTAAAGACTTGTAAATTCTTCAGAAACTTGGGACTAACAGGCCTGGCTGAGGAGTAAGGGTATTGGGAAATTTTGCCACAGGTTTCCATATTAGTTACATTTTCTTGGTTCTTCACTCTGTTTCTTTTCTACAGATTTCTTCTATCTTACCTCAGTAACTACTATCTTGAATTTTGTTTATAAAGGCCCTGGTGGTGGCGGTAGCTTCTCCTCCTCTTCCTTCTCCTCCCCCTCCTCCCCCTCCTCCTCCTCCTCCTCCTCCTTCTTCATATTATTTTTATTTGTGGTGCTGAGGATCAAACCCAGGGCCTTGCACATGTTAGGCAAATACTCTACCACTAATCTATGCCCCCTAACCCCCTTGCTTATTTCTAGATGCTATTATTACATATAGATAACTTGTTTCTTCATTTGTGGGCTTATATAAATGGTACTATTGTCTATGCTGTTGCTTGCTTTCAGGGACATATAAAGGCATCGTACTATATTTAGTTTTCTAGTTCTTGCCTTTCCCCCTTAATATTATGCTTTTAAGATTCATTCCTGTAGTTATATCTATAGTTCATTCAATTTTTAATGCTATAAAATATTCATAGTGTAAATATTTCATAATTTATTTATCCATTCTCCTTTTTACATTATTCCTGATCTGCTACAATTCTGTTCTGAGAACACTAGTAACTATATCCCAGTATATATATGCAAGAGTTTCTCCGGGGTGTGCCCAAGCAAGGAGTAGCTATGTCTTAGGATATATGAATTCTCAAATTTGTACGAGAGGGCCAAATTGTTCACTACAGTTGCTTTAACCATTTACCATCTGTCAGCGGTGTGTACGTTTTTACTGAATCTCATCCTTTGGGACATAATATTATAGATTTCTTAATTTTCACCAATATAGTCTATTAAAATGACATCTTGTTATGATCTTAATTCATTTTTCCTTCGTTGGTAACGCAGCTGAACATCTTGTGTTTATTTTCTATTTGTAATTCTTGTCTATGTGAAATATTAGATCATATCTTTAGCCCACTAAAATTAATTTGTTTGAAATTTCTAGTTGATGTGAAGAATTCTTTCTATATTCTAGCCATTAATCCTTTGTCTGTTATATGTGTGTTAAAATATTTTCTCCTGTTTTGTGTTTGTCTTTGTGTACTTTTAGTGTTTTTGATGAATAGATTTTAACTTTCATGTAGAATTCTTCAATGCTTTCTCTTATGTTTAGTGACTTTTGTGATTTGTTTAAGAAATTTTTTCTTATCATTGGGTCATAAAGACATTTTGTGAATAAAATGGACTGATCATTTCCATGTTCTTTTCTAGTTTTAGTAACCAAGTTATTCTGCCTTCTTAGAATGGGCTGAAAATATTATTTCATCTTTTAGTCTCTGAGAGAGTTTGTATATTTTGGAGTAATGTGTCCTTTAAAAACTTGAGAGACCATGCCTGAAAAAAGTTCTTGCCTGTGAAAAGATTTTAAATGACTCGTTCTACTTCCTTTATGATTCTCATACTGCTTGGCTTCTGTTTCCTCTTGAATCAATATTATTACACTTGTTTTAGGAAGTGGTCCATTTACCTGCTGTCAAGTTCATCAACATAAAAATTGTCCGTAATGTTTTATTCCTTTTTACATCTCCGTGGAATCTGTGTGCCCTTCTTTTTATGCCTAACACTGTTGATTTCTGCCTCCCTTCTTCTCCCCCTGGCCACTTTCTTAATATCACCAGGTCCATCTCAATAGCCTTTTCAAAGCTCCAACTTTCGGAGCTTTTTGATCTAATTCTTTGATCTACTCTTGTTTTATCTCCTTTTTGCTTTCTGGCTTTGTTTTATTGTTGTCTTCTAAATTCTTTTTATTGTTTTTGTTGGTGATGGTGGTACTGGGGATTGAACCCAAGAGCATTCTACCTCTGAAATATCCCCAGTCCTTTTTATTTTTTATTTTGAAACAGGGTTTCACTAAGGGTCATGCTGACAGTCTCATTAAGTTGCTGAGGCTGGCCTTGAACCTGCTGTAAGGAAGGAAAGCAATCTTTTCTATTGAAGTTACAAGATCACATAGAAACTGGCAGGCTTGCATTTTCTAACTGTAGCCTAGGTATTCATTTTGTAACTTTTGTACATGTGTCTATATGTTCCACTCCCAGATGTACTGGTTTTATGTTTCTCCTTTTGTAAAATCTGCCTGGTGAAAACTAGCCAATCAGATTAGATTGTGAAGTCTTACTCCAGCCAATGGGGAACCACATAGTGGCCTTCGCGTTAGGAAATAAAAGGCTGAGTGGACTGCTCACCCCGTGTGCTTGCACCTTTCTGTACAGAAGTAAATTACCTTGCTGAATTACTTTTGGTTTTATGAGTTTTTATTTGCAGCTTCCCTAAAATCTGTTTCTAACACCGAGATCCTCCCTTCTCAAGCCTCACAAGTACTGGGATTATAGGCATGTGCCACCATTCCAGGCTTCTTCTGAATTCTTACGTTGGATGTCTAGCAAATTTATTTCTAGCCCTTTTCCCACAATGCAAGTATTTAGAACTATAAATTTCCTTCCAAGTATCAATTTTGTTTCTACCCACAATTTTTTTTTTTTTTTGCGGTACCGGGGATTGAACGCAGGGGCGTTCTACCTCCGCGCTACACCCCCGGCCCTATTTTTTATACTTTATTTTGAAACCGGGTCTCACGAAGTTGCAGAGGGCCTCACTAAGGAGAGAGA